>PVKE010031051.1:0-19269 GCA_004027555.1 Craseonycteris thonglongyai
TCTCGTGCACTTCCCATATATGAGGAAAATGCTAGGTAACAATGAATTAAACGTGTCATTATTTATTGAGACCCTGCAAGTGCTTCAAAAACAGTTTGAAGAGAGATTTCTGCAGTTTACAAATATCGAGCCAATTGTCTCCTTCTGTATCAATCCTTTTACTTGCCAAATAAATGTAATAGAACTAGCCGCATGTATTCCAGACCTTGTTCAGGGGACAGCAGAAGAACTAGAGTTAGAAATTTTGAACCTTAAGAACGATATTTTGCTAAAATCCTTAATATCAGAGGACTTATAGAACATAGTCGACAAAGAAAGGTTCCCATTTTTTAAAAAAAGCGGCATATAAAATCAAATCATTTTTCAGGTCAACGTATTTATGTGAAGCTTTGTTTTCAAACATGAATTTAAGGAAATCATGATATAGATCTCGACTTACCGATGAGCATCTTAATAATTGTTTGCTAACAGGGTTGTCGTCATACTCTCCTAATTACGAGGCACTGGCCAATGAAATGCAATGCCAAAGATCACACTGACAGATTGGTTTTTTTTATGTTTTCTTTTATGTTTTTTAAATGATTTTATTATACGTGTTTTTTATTTACTTTGTATTACGTTTTGTATATATGTTTCTTTGTGTGTATATAATTTGTACAATAAATTTATTATTTTAAAAATTTTTTTGTTTATTATTTTTTATCCTTGTTCAATAATAAATATCCTTAGAAATAGCTGGTGCCCACCGCCCTACCGATATTTTAGAATGCGCCCTAGGGTATAAAAAGGTTGGGAACCCCTGCTCTAAGGAATAATTTGGCCTGGAAACTATGTAATTGTTACCAACCAATGTCACCCCAATAAATTTAACAAAAACAAAAACAAAAAAATTAAGAATAATTCTGTATTCTGAAAGAGCAAATATTAATAGTAAAAAGGAAACATTCTATCCTAAGCATTTTCTTTGCAGATATAATTAGTCTGAGAATATCTTGGTGTTTAGTATCTTATCTTTAATTTAAATTGAAAGTGCTTATTTTTATACAACTATTAATGCTCTGATCAATTAAACTTTACCTTTCAGCATATTTGATGCACATGTTGTCTCAATGCCTGATGTGCTAAAGTTGTCTTTTACTGCAACAGGAATTCCATCTAAATCCCCAAGTGAGTGACCTGTGTTAAAAACCCAAAAGAATAGAAGATATATCTAGTACATAATATAAACACATAATAGTTGTTATAATAACTACTAGTTTTTGGTAAAGATACTTCTTCAAAAATCAAATTTATGTTAGAAATTATTACTGTTGGATAGTATAAAGCATCACATATCTAATTGCCTCATTTTTATTATACCTTATGGCAAGTTCTTTAGAGATTTATTTTTATTGTTTTTGACAGAGAGAGAGAGAGAGAGAAGGGGGAGGGCCCAGAACAGTCTCCATAGTTACACATCATTGGTTTTTCCACATAGTTTCATTCCACCAGTGAACACAGGGCTGCACAGGGCAGGAACTGGGCCGGGGTCTCACCTGGGTGAGATCTGAATTGGGGGCACTCCCCAGTTCAGCATATGGGTCTGCAATTTGATCCTCAGTTCCTGGGGCTGCAAAGAGAGTGCTTAACCCACTGAGCCATCCCAGCTTCCCCGCAAGTTCTTTAAATAAGGGAATGTTTTAAAAGATTCACTTGCCAAATGGACACTGCTATATCCAGTTAAACTTTTTCTCTAGGGATATAACAATTAAATATAATTCAAAGCGATTTACCTTTCTTATATCTTTTCTCTGATTCTTCCGCTTGCTGTAAGGCCACTTCTTCTGATACAGTAATATAAGCATTTAGAAACTTGGTTTTCTTGATAAGGGAGAGGCATTTCTGACAGAGCTCAGTTGGAGTAATTTGGCCTTGTTTCAGTGCTGCAGAAACCTATACATATATATAATTCAAAAACCCTTTGCTGAGTCTGGAGAAATTTCAAAGATTACACTGAGGAGGGCAGAGAAAGTGGTTAAATATAAAATTTTGAAGTGTAGCTTGGATTCAAAACCAAGAGAACATATCAGTTGTACACTTGGTGTAGTGAAGGAGGGACACATTGGCTTGAAGACAGGCTGGAGGACACCAGTTCACAGCCCTAGCTAAGTAACTTTGTTTCTAAGTCAGTCTTGAACAAACAGGAACAGTGGTTTAGATAAGCCATCCTATCTAGGAGAAGCAGAGGCCTAGCATGGGTTATGGCAGATTGTGTACGGAGAGTAGTTTAGCTGCAACACAGGTGGCCCATGGAGAAAAACAAAAAAAGAGAAATGAACTAGACAAGGCATTAAGGACTTTATGGATCTAAATAAATTATCTCTATTAAGTAGAGTTCTATTCCTATTGTAGAATTTAAGCAAATGCCATTACACATTGAGAGATGCTTATAAAATATGAGTTTGAAAGAAAACTAAAACCAAACTATACTAGTGAAAGCTTAGTTTGTCCTTTAAGTTTACCGTATTTTCACATGTCCTATATATATATATAGCAACAGGAGTTTGCATTTAGAGGAAAATCTGCAAATGATCTGTTCTCAGCTGTTGAATAAATCATCAAAGCAGTTGTATTCCTAAGGCTGATGTTTTAAATGAGAAAAGCTATGGGAATAGGCCTTTGAGAAGACCCCTAATTCTCAAGGACCAGAGGAGGGACTGCACTGGGAGGTTGGGGGACCGATTCAGGGATGGGGATGGGCAGCTGTGCTTGACTTAAAGGAAGTAACCCCAGAATAAGAAGCAATACTTCCATTCAGGGGTTTGTATGAAATGCGAACTCTTTAGAAGGAGCTGGGGGAATTTGAAAGATAGCAGTGTATTCTACTATTGTCAATGTGGAGTGAGAAAAAGGGAGATGGCGGTAGGCTGGCTGAGTGTAAGAGAATCAGAACAGGCAAAAACCAAGAGCTCCGAGTAAACAGATGGAGAGGCACACAGGCAGGCCTATCCCATGGCAAAGTTTTTAAAATGAGGAAATTACCGGTATGCCTGCCACTTTCTCTCCTTCTTGCTGCTGGTCCCCTAAAGCCCACTGTCCACAAGCTGCTTTCTGACGTGCCAACTGGTGTGCGAACAAGAGGTAAGAAATTACAGTTGTGGTTATACAGGCAAGAAATGTGAGTGCCTGGGAGCACTCATTTGAAATGGTGCTGACTTTGTTAGGACTATTTGTAGGAAATCCAGATTTGAGAAAATCAGTAAGGGAATTGGAGAAGAGAAATGAAAACAAAGATGCTAATTAGATAGAATGGACTGAGCATAAGGAATATGAGGTATAATTAGTACCGATAGCTCTCCTGGGACAAAATTAAAGGTGTCATATCAGAACATAAGATAAAATCAAGTATAAAAGTTTTTGTTAAAAACCAAATTCTCCCTGGCATTTCTTTTCTCTAATGGAAAGTGGGCCTTTCCTGAGGCCATTGTTTCTCCTGCAGCTTTCTCAAGCGGTGCTTGGTTGTCTTGGCTTCTACCAAGCATGTAGCATAGAGCTGGCAGGGTGTGGAGGGTGTGAAGGCAGGCATCCTCCTCACCTTTTCCCTGTTCTCAAAAACCGCAGCTCATCTGAAGCACAGGTCTCGGAGACTGCTTGTATATTACTCTCCCTGGTGTGTCACTCTAGGTACTCCTTGTCATTCATTGACGATTTTAGCAACTGGTTCACAAAATCTTCTTTGCTATCTATGGCTCCTGTGGCTCTTTTTGTTGACATCAAACTTCAAGCCCTGCACACTGTTACCTGGCCTCTCAGTGCCTGACCTCACTTCACACAAACTTTTCCTTCACTTCACCTCAGTTACCAAGACCATGGTCACAGCTCAGACTACATAATTAGCATTATCTGTATAACCTCCCAAACCTCAATCTTAATTATTCCACATCTGATGCCCAAGTTAGATGCTTTATATTTCATTTCATCTTTACATCCACACTAAGGGGCTGATATGATTTCCATTTACAGATAAATTAATTACTCAAGTTCCTGCTTGAAATCACATAGCTAGACAGTAGCAGAACTGGAATTCAAGACAGGCCTGATCTTGTTTCCAAAGCCCATGCTCTGGACCACTAAACTACTTCTCTATGTAAGGTTTACAACATCTACCCCTCTGCAACAAAGTGGAGAACATTTTTTTTTAATTTATTTTATTGTTTTTGACAGAGACAGAGAGAAGGGGGAGGTCCCAGAGCAGTTCCCATAGTTGTACATCATCAGTTTTTGTCATCAGTTTTCGACATGGTTTCATTCCACACACAGGTGGGTGGGACCGCACAGGGCAGGAACTGGGCTGGGGGCCTTCCACATGGGAAGCACACCCCAGTTCAGCATATGGGTCTGCATGGGCCGGGGATGGGATTTGATCCTGGGTCCCCAGGGCTGCAAAGTGAGCGCTTACCCCACTGAGCCATCCTGGTGTCCCAGAGAACATTTTATTAACTTTACAGAGAACATCAAAGGTTCTTAGAAAAAGAACTGTCTTTAAAAAGTCTTGTTAAATGCTGAAAGTATAAGAGCCATTGAGGGCTCAGTGTCCAGTTGACCGGCACTCTTTTTAATATACTCATTTAACATTCATGCTTTTGTGTCCAATGTTCCAAGAAATAGCATGTCAAGATCACCAGTCACCTCCACATTCCTAAACCCAATTATCACTGCTCAGTCCAGCTTCATTCAACATAAGAGATCACTCCCTCCTTGAAGCACTTCTTCACTTGTATTTCAGGACACCAAGCCCTCCTGGTTTTTCGCTTGTCTTATAGACATTCCTTCAAGTCTCTTGCTGGTTCTGCTTCCTATCGCTGACCTCTAACTGTTGGAAAGTTTTAGGCCTTCTATTTTTATACTCAACTTCCTAGGTGCTCTCATCTGGCCATATAGCTTAAATTAACTTCTATACTGTCACCAATTTATAGCTTCATTCCTAGTCTTTTTCTTGATCTCCATACTCCTATGTCTACCTATGCTTAACTGACATCTTTACTTGGGTATATAGGAGGCATGTTAAAAACTATGTCCAGAACAGAACTTTTGATAACCTCATCACAAACGTGCTCCCTTTTGTCTTTCCAATTTTGATAAATGTTACGATTTCCCCAACTACCCAGGCCAAAAACCTAAGCATCTTCCTTAATTCTTCTCTTTCACTTAAACCAGGGGTGTCAAACTCAAAACACGGGCCTTTTGGTGCAACAGGCAAGATTCACGCGGGCCACATCACATTTACAAACGTCGCTGGAACTGAGTCAGCGCGTTTATACACGCCCACAGGCCCCCAGGAAAGGCACTGGGCCACGTGTATACTCGTCTTCAGTAGTTAAAGGGTTAACGAGGGACTTGTGTGTACGGTATTGCCTCGATCTCCCCTAAGTGCTATTTTCTTCATAACCATTTTTTCTATTTTCATTTTATTTCAGAGCATTGTGGGCCACAAAAAATTACCTCGTGGGCCGCCAGTTTAACACCCCCGACTTAAACCAATCTGTGGCCTGTGGACTGAGTGCAGCCCAGGACAGCTTTGAATGCAGCCTAACACAAATTTGTAAACTTTCTTAAAACATTGAGTTTTGGGTTTTTTTTGCAATTTTTTTTTCTTAGCTCATCAGTTATCGTTACTGTATTTTATGTGTGGCCCAAGACAATTCTTTTTCCAATGTGACTTAGGGAAGCCAAAAGGTTGAAAACTCCTGCCTTAAACTATCTAATCCATCAGCAAGCTCTAATTTAAAAAGCAATACCCACTTCATTTTACCTTTACTCCCACCACCCTATCCATACTGCTATCATCTCTTGCCAAGGCAACAGCCTTCTAAATGGTCTTCCTGTTTCCTCACTTGTTTTCCTAGATGATAATCCTTTGAGTAGCCTAAAGGAGCGTCTTAAAATTTAAATCACAACACATCCACAGACTGACAACTTTTCAGAGGATTCCCATTACACTTAGAATAAAATTCACACTTCTTACTGTGGCCTAAAAGGTTCTCCATGATCTGACTCCTTCTCTCTCTAACCTCATCTCTCACTCACTATTAGCTTCTTATTCACGTTTTGGTGGCTTTCTTACTATTCCTGGAACAAGTTAGGCCGGCTCATGCTTCAGTCTTTGTACTTACTGTTCTCTCTGCCTGTAACACTCTTCTCTCAGATCTTCCCAGGCTCACCCTTCATATCCTTCAGGTATATATCAAATATCACCCACCCAGTCAAACCTTCCCTTACCACTCTATACAATTCTAAAATATCCAGCTGCCCAACTAATTCTCACACTATAGCCTCCTTAATCTTTCTTCATAGCACTTAATACTATGTGAAATTATATTACCATACTTTTCCATGTGTAAGCTGCACCCATGTATAAGATGACTACTATTTTTCTAACCCAACATTAAGAAATCAATGGGTTACTCCCATGTATAAGACAATCCCCAATTTTTACTCTAACAATTTTAGACAAAGTATCATTTTATACATGGAAAAATATAGTGTTTACTTAAACTTATTTAGTGCCTGTTTCCCCACAAAAATGTAGGTTTCATGAGGGCAGGAGCTTCTATCTGTCTTCAATGCTAAATCCCACTGTCTAGAACCCAGAGATGCTCAATAAATGTTAGCTGAATGAATGAATAACTGAGCTGGTTAAAATTTGGAATCGGGGAAGCTGGGATGGCTCAGTAGGTTGAACACTCATCTTGCAGCCCCAGGGTCTGAAGATCGAACCCCGGCCCCGGCTCATGTGGACCCATATGCTGAAGCTCACCCAGGCAAGCTTTCTATGTGGGAGGCCCTCTGTTCGGCTCCCGCCTGGGGCATGCTTCCCATATGGGAGTCCCTCCTGTCGGTTCCTGCCCTGCACAGCCCCGCACCTACCTGTAGAATGAAACTATGTAGAAAGCTAATGATGTGCAACTATGGAGACTGCTCTGGGCCCTTCCCTTCTCCGTGTGTCTCTCTCTGTCAAAAACAATAAAAATAAATCTTAGAAAAAAATTTGGAATTGATTTTCCCATAGAAAAATAAAGAAATGCTCTCAGGCTAGATCCCCCAAGAAGCCTATTGGATGTATAATTAAACTTTTGTATTAATATTAGCCCCTTTTTGTGGCTCCTAGAAACACTGGGACAAAAAAGAAAGGTAAAAGTAAGACTCCTCCCCATTCCTGAATATATCTGGATAAAATTTACAAAAAGAAGTTTTACCTCCTATTTGGCACTTTAATCCTTTTAGTGTTTCCTCCCAGGACTTCTCTGTTGCCCTAAGCTTCCATGTAGGTCCCCCAAATTGCCTCAAAATTCCAGTTTCTAGCTCTTCTTCTTAATTTTGTTCCCAGCAAAGTTTGCCTTTCTTCATCTGATTATCTCAGCTAGATGTGATGAGAGAAATGTGATTGAACTATTATAATTTACAACAATGGATGAGTAAATCATTTAACTTTTCCAGGCATCTTTACATATTTAAAATAGAATTTGGACTAAATTAATCTCTAATTGGTAGAATTCGGGCAATGGTACAATGATATGGGCAAAGCACAGAGTGAACAGAAGATATATTTTGGTTGGGAAAATAACCACTAAGTAATGTTTTGCACACAATAGGTATCAATAAGTATTTGTTAAAGGAGTGATTAAGTGAAAGTAATTATGCCAAGGCAACCTCCTGTCTATCCTTGGGTCAGTTTCCCTAAAATGTTTTTTTTAACCCCTTGAGGTAAAAGTTGTTTCTCACAATGCCTCAACATCAGGAAGGAGTGGCACAAAAAAGGATGGTACTGAAGGGGAAAGGGCAGAAAAAGAAAATACCCAGTTTTTGAGGTTGTATTTCATTTTAAATAAGCTGAGCAGACATCTCATTTTAAGTGAGACAGAAAATAATGGTACTGTCCCATTTCAAATTGGATGTATGGTCAGCCTAGTCTCACTAGGCTAAATTCCTCAGGTGTCAGTAGGCTGACCATACATACTGTCTAAAACAAGACAGTATTGTTGTTTTCTGTCCTGTTTAAAATGAGATGTCTGGTCAACCTAATTTTAAAACAAGTTTTCAGATTGCAGTTTTGTTTTTTTAAAGAACAAATAGAATTCTCCACTGACAGTATAGGCCAGATGCAACTTAAGAAGGTAAAACAATTATTTGGGGAAGAATTATTTATTATTTAAAGCCATAGACTTAATTAAAGCTTTCTAAAAGGCTGCCAGCTGGGAGGGGGAAAAAAAACAAAAACTTTCCAGGTGAAGATAGAAGGCAGGGTAGGCTCTCAATCCCTACTTATCAGAATCATCTGGAGACCTGGTTAAGCCATATACTCTGACTCTGTGCCTTCCCATACAGATCTGTCTCAATGGAACACAGCTGTAGTTTTAACACAGGGCAGAGGTAATTCTGATTACAGTGGGCCTGCAGACAGTTATAAAAGTTGAGAGATCTAGGCCAGGAAGCAAGGAGATCTGACAGGATAAAGCGGGAGAAAGGATTCCAGACTTATTTCAAAGCAGAACTGACAAAGGTTAGTGATTTATTGGTTATGAAAGATAAGGAAGAACCTAAGGACAACTAAGATAACAGTTGTCTCATAATAAAAAACTACGTATTAAGAATTTAGAAATCCGGTTTTGGTTTGTTTTTTTAAGGTGTTGGTTGAGAGGTAATAATAGGTGGTCCTGTTACAATGACTAAGTCAACTTCGGTTAAATTTTGAGATGCTTATGGGACATTTGGAAGCGATGCCTACAAGACATTCACAAATATAGCCTAGAGTTAAAAAATGAGGTGCAGGAACCGCAGACAAGGGTAAAGGAATCACTGGTACCTTAGTGGTAGTTGAAGCCTAGAGACTATATTAAGTGTGGGGGGAAGCCCAAAATCATTAGCTTGGCTTTTTCAAGGGCCAGAGTTGCTGGGCTCCTTAGTGTTGAGGACAGAAGACAGACTGAAAGGGACCAGCAAAATCCCCTTATCTGACAGAAGCCCACTCTTAAGAGACCATTGGGACCTGCTCTAGCCTGAGCAGACAGACGCCTAATTGAGAAGCCAGTGTACACTTCCATCCCACAACTCCGCGGTGAAGTCTCTTCTGCTGAGGTCGTAACTCCAGAACGGGTATGGAGAGTGCAGCCTAAGTACCCAGAGATCCGATCCTCCACCCCGTTCCAGGGAAGGAGGTGGAGAGGCTGACCGAGATGCGTGGTTAGGCCCACGGACCTCTAAGTCCATGGATCCCTCGAATCTTCCCGACCCCGAGCCCTCAACAGCCAATTGCACTCACTTCTCGGAGAGTCCGGCCCAGCATGGTCTTTGTGCCCTGCCTGCCACCACAGGGCGCAGGTGACAAGGAGGAAAAGGAAAGGTCAACAGCAGCTACAGTTATTGCATGGGCGCAGCCATTTTTGGTCTCCAGTGAGCCTTTCAGCACCGAATACTTAGATTGGTCGGATTGCAGCCTGAGGAAATGATCCTTGCATGCGATTGGTTGGCTCCCCAAGGTCTGTCCCGAGACGAAGAAGAGCGTGTGGCAAGGAGAGTCTGGGCTGGGGTCGCGGCGGGAATCTGGAATCCCGAATCCTTTTATCTCTGTGGCCTCGAGATCCGGAACTGAATCAGCTGGCTCCTCCGAATGCTCCTTGGACGGGGCAGAATTCTAGGGGTTTTGTTTTTGTTTTTAAGGGCAAGAGGTGTAAGGGCGAGAGGAGAATGGACAGAATACTGCCTGGAACGTTAATCTCTGGAGCATTTCAGATGGGAAGAGCCAAATAATTCCATATTCTCAGTTTGAATTCGGCCAGTGTTTGGCAGAATCTGGCTGAATTGAGGAGTGACAGTTTAATACAATCCAATCTAAGTGCATTTTAATTAGGGCGGCCAACACTACTACATGTTTATGATGGAGTTTCTGAAGACCTGTGTACTAAGAAGAAAGACATGTATTACGGTTTGTTTTTGGAGAAGGCAAGTTGTACAAAAGCCTTCAGTTAGAAGGATTAGTACTACATCTCCAAGGAGCACTGTCATGCCTGCTTGGGTGATAGACAGATATGGGAAGAATGAAGTGCTTCGATTTACTCAGAACATGTTGCTACCTATTATAAACTATCCAAATGAAGTCATTATTAAAGTTCATGCTGCGAGTGTAAATCCTATAGATGTCAATATGAGAAGTAAGTTTTCCAAAGATTCCTTGTTACCGGTAGTTTTTTTTTTTCTTCTTCAGAGAATTTCACCAGGGATTAACCAGTAAGTTTAAAAGATCAATTGTTAATTTGACTACACTTTCTTTTTTTGTTAATTCAGTTGTTTAGGTTTTTGACAGTATCTCAGCAGATATTTCCAAAATTTTTGAAATTGCAATGCCCAGGATATACTTTAATCCTTTAAAAAATATAGTTTAAATTGCTTTCAGGCTTTCTTAAAATATCAATTGGGACTTGAGAGCTGTGTCCACAGCTATCTTTTTGGTATACTCTAGTGGGAATTTTGTGATATTCTGAGGGCTGTCACAGGTTTTATAGATAAGGTTATGTTTTCACATCAGTTCATAATTTGCATTTTTATAATAATTGTTTGCTCTCCCACTGTTCATAGATTTCTTTATTGTCCAGAAGACAGAGCATTAGAACCCAATGCCATGATGTAGGCACAGTGCTTTTCCTTATTTCTGCTGTTTGCATTCCATCCTTGGCAGCTAAAATACACTTTTCTGTTACTGCTCCATCCTGAGTGGGAATAACGTTATATCATATTAACTTCTTCTGGGATGTATTGACAGAGCTTGGACAGCACTATATTCCTTAAATATATACAATGCAATTATTATGGTGCAGAAAAAATAGACTACTATTTGTGAATTAATTTAACTTTAGAAAATAATGACAAAATATTGCTTATGGGAACTCATAAAAAGTCAAAAAACATCTTTTGGGAGGATTGGTTAGTTAACCTCAGTGTTCTAAGTAAGCTGCCATATGCATTGTAATTTAATCATGTATGTGTGTTTTGAAGGCCTTGTGTGTGTACATACAGTTCTACCCATCAGATTGCCTCAATAACAATTGTATATGAACTATGTGTGATGCATTAAATTTCTTTGTTCATATATATATATCCAACTACAAAATTAAGATTAATGATAGAATGAATCATTTTGTGGAATTTATAGAGTAACATGAGATTTCTTCCTATTTGTTTTCAGAAGTTGTGTGATAAATTAGAATAGCAAGTTTCAAATTTTTGGTCTAAAGATCTTTTTATATTCTTAATAATTATTAGGCTTTTGTTTATGTGAGTTATAGCTATGAATATCTATTTTAGTATAAATTAGAATAGACATTTAAAAACGCTTATTTATTTAAAACTATAGTAAACCTTTGTGTTAAAATTACAAAATTAAATCAGGATAAAGATGTAAAATAACATAATGACTGAGAGACAACTACATAAGTGAAACACTGAAATAGGAGTTGATAGAGGTTAGATAGGATCTACCTTCAAAGTGCTTAAAGTGAAAACTAAATGTATTTTCCAAAATAAGCAAAAAAAATTTGTGCTAAGTAGTATTATTTACACTTTTACATCTTGTTGCTTTCTGGTTTAATAAGATAGCTGGATTTTTCATAAGTTACTGGTATTTCTGTATTCAGTCACAATGTATTATTTCACATAGGTAGTTGCAAAAGAAAGGACCTCTTAGAATCCTCAGAAAGATCTTGGGGACATAAATCTTGGAGAACAACTGGATTAGGGAAATAAAGTCCAGTTTTACTGTCGTTAGGTCTTTTGACTCCAATTTTAAATGCTGCTATTTTAACTTAGTGAATATGTCTAGTAGCCAGTAGCAGCCTCATATAGTAGCCACTAGCTACATGTTGGCTACTGAGCAATTGAAACGTGGCTAGTTTGAATTCAGATGTGCAGTTAGTATAAAATATACATGTGATTTCAAAGATAGTGGAAAATGTCTTCCAAAGATAAAGAATGTAAAATATCTCAATTTTATATTGATTATATTAGTTTCACTTGTTTGGTTTTACTTTTTTTTTTTTTTTTTTTATCTTTTCACATTTATAGAGAGAAATTATCTTTTTGTCTTCAGTGCATAGTTATTTCTATTTTACTTTTTGACAGATAGAGAGAGAGACAGAGACAGAGACAGTTAGAGAACCAAACTGTGGGAACTCCCCAGTTCAGCATGTGGGTCCTGCCTGGGCCGGAGCCGGGATTCGAACCTCGGTCCTCATGGCCTCAAAGCGAGCGCTCAACCCGCTGAGCCGTCCCGGCTTTCCCCTTGGTTTTACTTTTTTTAGTGGCTACCAGAAAATTTAAAATTACATATGTGGCTTACGTACATTATATTTCTTTTGGACAGTGGTGACCTAGACAACACAAGGAATAACTATTACACATTTCTTTGTGGGGAAGGAGTTTAGGGAAAGACTGGGCACTCTTTAAAGTGTTTGAAGCTAGAAAGCTCTATTAAGGAATTGAAATGATTTACTATGAATGAATGCCTCATGAAATTAACATTTGTGTAGCTCATCCTCAAATAGTGTGGTTTTGTTCAACACTTCAACACCAGTTGGTGAGATGCACTAGTAACTTAACTCTTGGTTATATCAAATGGGCTATGGTTAAATTGGTTTTATTATACATTTCGCTTAAAAGTTGTAGGATGTATTCATGATGTTAAGTGAGGACACTGTATTTTTTTTTCTCTTTGAAGTAATTGCTTCTACTAGTTGGACATGTTGTTTTAGTCTATTTACATTACTGTAGGAATGAAGATAATTTAGATTTTATAGGATAATTTAGTCTTTACATAATTGGTTTCTACACATTATCAGTGTGTTTTTTATTTCCTTTGAGTATAAACTTTTCAGGTAGATCCTATGTTCTGTCAACTATTACATATTTCAGTACCTCACGTATGTAGTTGTCATGCAGTCATTACTTTATGTCATTTTACATTTTTATTGTAATTTAAGATTACAAACTAAAATTAGCAGTATTTAATCCATGAGTAATTTTTACATTTTTATCTTGATTTAGACCTGTTCACTTTTTATTTCTTTGAATGCACATGCATAATTTGTATTGTATGCATGTTAATTTCAGTAGGATGGCTGGGTCTGGACTTTGTTTGCAGCTGTTTAATTATACAATATTATAATATTTTACTTTTATACATAGTATTCTTGAGACATCTTTGTTTTTATATCTTTTTATATTTATAGAGAGTAATTATTTTATCTTCAGTACATATTTATTTTTATTTTACTTTTGACAGATAGAGAGAGAGACAGAGACAGAGACAGCTAGAGAACCGAACTGTGGGAACTCCCCAGTTCAGCATGTGGGTCCGCCTGGGCCGGAGCCGGGATTCGATCCTCGGTCCTTGGGGCCTCAAAGCGAGCGCTCAACCCGCTGAGCCGTCCCGGCTTTCTCGACATCTTAGTTTTTAATGACCTGACTAGGTAATATTATTTGCAAGTTATCCTCTTTATTTCCTGTGTATGGATTCTTTTTGGAGAACATATGATTGTTATTGCAGAAAATATCTGAAATGGTAACTTGGGGAAATAATGAGTAGAAGATTGTAAACTGTAGAAAGCAGCTATTTCCCTTGACAAGAAAGGTAGGCTGTTTTTCTGGAGATGGCTACTATTGTTGGCCATTATAACATCATCAATCATACAAATGGCTAAAAGAAATTAATAATCTAAAAAAATATAGCCAATGGCATTATACCAAGTTTGATTTATTTAGATGGGATCAAAGTCTTTGAAACTGATGACAGATTTATGATTTCTAAATCAGTCTAACTCTGAACCAGTCAAGCTGGCTGCCTGTAAAACAGTGTGATGAAGCTCCTAAGGGAACCCATTCCTTTGTGTCATCAAGCAGGTTCTCAGTTACTACCAGCTGCATTGTGGTTTGGGCCTAGTTTTAGGTAGTACCATTGAGCCTAGGCTACTCAGTTGATGCATTAGCACAAGCTTGTCCAACCTGTGGCCCACCGGCTGCATGTGGCCCAGGCTGGCATTGATGTTATGAGATTTCTTTTTGTAATTTTTATTTTATTGTTTACGAGGAGGTGAGAGAGAGGGAGGAAGGGAGGGGGAGAGAGAGAGAGAGAGAGAGAGAGAGAGAGAGAGAGAGAGAAGGAAGGAGGGCCCAGAGCAGTCTCCATAGTTGTACATCATTAGTTGTGACAGTTTTATTCCATACAGGTCTTTGTGGGGTTGTGTGGGGTGGGAAACATACTGGGGGCCTCCTGTATGGTAGATGAGAACCTTTGTCACCATCCACACCACAGTTCAGCTTATAGGCTTACATGAGCCAGGACTGGGACATGATCCTCCAACCTTGCAATTATGAGCCAGGTGCTCATCTGCTGAGCTGCCCTGGAGCCATCCCCATGGAGCCAGTGTTTTGTTGTGGGGTTTTTTGTTATTGTTTTTTTTTTTTTTTAAGCTTCTTGACAGCTTTTGACCTCATTTGCAAAACTGTCTTTTCTGTTAGCAGCATTTGAAGTCTTTAAATGGATCTCTTCACTTTGCTTTCTGGACACCTCTTCACTGACTAAGCCTTTTCAGTCTCCTTTGCTGGTTTCTCCTCATCCCTTAAGCTCTAATGTTGTATACTACTCTTGAGAGTGAGTGTGGGGAAGGGGAGACTTACAGAGTGGTTTAATGATTCTAGAACATATATATATTGTGGTGCGTGACACTAGAGATGTTAAGCGGGGTGCTTATTTTGGAGAACGTCACCTAGTAGAAATGTTCTCAGATATCAAGCAGAAGAGACAATTACAGACACTTTTGTGTCTTAGAAAAGCCATTTTATATGTTGAAGCTGTATAATAAACGATTTAGGATTATTGCAGATCGAATAGCCAATTTATTCGTATTTGAACCCAAAAAATTATGATCAGAAGAATATTTTCAACTCCATTTAGCTGATATTTATGTAAATATTAAAAGTAAAAGGATATGTGTACTAAAGCAATTAACCTGATTTAACATATCAGAGCAGATGCAGCTAAGTGGTTCATTTCTATTGGGGAATCTATGCACTTAATCCAAAGATGTTCTAGAAACATTTCTTGGGAGGCGGTGCCCATTACTTATAGACCATTGTCAGTGTCAAATACTATCTCCATGCTTTATTTATTAACTTCCAACAGCTTTCACATTTGTCTTTTCTACCATACTGGGCACTAAATGACTTTTTTGGTTAAAAAGTTTATGAATGAAAAAGTTTATATTGGGGAAGCCGGGATGGCTCAGTGGGTTAAGCGCTCACTTTGCAGCGCTGGGGACTGAGGATCGAATCCCGGCCCCGGACCGTGCGGAACCATATGCTGAACTGGGAGCTCTCCCAATTCAGTTCTCTCTCTGTCTCTGTCTCTGTATCTCTCTCTCTGTCAAAATAAATAAATAAATAAATAAAATATTAAAAATTAAAAAAAAAAGAAAAAGTTTATAAAGAAACTATCTTTAAAGAACAAAGTAAAACTATACAAATGAAAATACTGAAAGTTCTGAAGGTAGTTTCAAGATTGGAAATTAAACAGCTTGAGCAGCAGTAGCTTAACAGTAGTTTCAACAAGTGATTATAATTTTCCAAGTAATTTTCTTTGACAGGAAAACTCTCATTGTTTTTATTCTTTCCCATGTGATGATAAAAAAGTTACAAGGTTTATTACTTTATAATCTACACCTTGAGGATCTAGAATTGTACCTGGCCTCTAACCCTGTAGTAGTTTTTAAATCATTTACATTCCTTTGGAAGAAACAGATAAATTGTATTTTATAGGTGGTTATGGAGCTACAGCTTTAAATATGAAGCGTGATCCTTTACATATTAAAACCAAAGGAGAAGAATTCCCCCTGACTCTGGGTCGGGATGTCTCGGGTGTGGTGATGGAATGTGGACTTGATGTGAGATACTTCAAGCCTGGAGATGAGGTGAGTTATGAAATGCTGCTATTCCTTTTCTAAATATGCAGACTTTATTATGCTTCTTTTAGAATGATATTCCATATTATTTATGCTTTTTCTTCTTTCCAACAAATATACTGAGCTTTGGCTAGAACCCTCATTTTTTTGGTTCTGTTAAATAGCTTGACAGCTCTCAAGCTTTCTAAATCTGTTGCTTAAGAATTGTGATGTAAAATTGTAATTTAAAATATGTATGACTGAAATTACACTTTTTAAAATTGAAATAGTCTTTAAATGATGATTTCTACCTCATGGTCTGGGTAGTTTTAAAATAGCTAAAGTTTGGTTTAATCATCTGTCACTTTGAATTTTTATACCAAGAAATTAAAGTGAGCTCATAATATTAAAAAGAGCTAAAACTGTTCCAGTTGCTTTTCATAAAATAATTTATTTAATCCCTATGAAGTAAGTACAGTTAGGCCCAGGTTATAGATGAGGAAACTATAAAGAGGAGTCCCACAGCTACTAAGTGGTAGAGCCAGGATTCAAGCCCCAGAGACTGTGCTTTTATGGGTACTGTAAGTAGTGTAAACAGAGCAGGATTAGCTGGTCTCTGCTTCCAGTGTGGCTTGATTTGATAAATCCAGAATCATACTAAGTAATATATTTATATCATGTGAATATAACTCTCTTGCCTAGTGTATTGCTGACTTGTGTTATTTTCACAGGCTGCGGTATATATTGAGGAATACCCTCATGGTTAGCGTTGGCTAAAAAAGATCTGTTTCTCATGCGGTTGTGTGTGTGTGTTTCAGGTCTGGGCTGCAGTTCCTCCCTGGAAACAAGGCACTCTCTCAGAGTTTGTTGTAGTCAGTGGGAATGAGGTAACTCATCAATTCTGTGCTGAAATGTCAATCAGAAAGTTTAAACAAAGACTGATAAATATTCCTGAAATAATTGGTTCAGGTTGGATTCATGTTTAGTGGGTAGTTTTGAAAGAGCTAAAATAGAGAATAGGAATTTTTGAAAGATTAGAAAAATTTTTGATGTTTAATAACACTGCCTGCCAAAGTGGCATCTTTGTCTTGCGAAGCAGGAATTTGGAGTGAGATTAGAAACCCGCTGTGTTTCTTGGTTTTACCTAGTGTAAATACTGGAAACCAAATATACCAAATGGAGCATACCAATTAATTACAAACAGAAGCATGGAAGTATCAAGCTGTTTCAAATACCTTTTAAAAAAGGAATCTAATCAAATACAGTGAGGGGGCCTGACAATTTGGAGAGAAAGGGGTTAACATTGAAGAAATTGGCTACAGAGGGAGGGCAGGACAGGAAGAGAGGGTATTACTGAGATTAGAGTGAGTTTGGGAAGATTACTTTCCAGTAACTGGGAGTAAAGGAAACAACTAACTTCAAAGACAAATTAGAATGTGTTTATGAGGGCTCAAGGTATATTTGGATTTATTTCTGGGTATAGTCAGTCAAGATTAATGGGATTATTGAATATGGTCTTATGAAGAATTAAGAAGCTATATCTGGAATAATAGTGCCTGTAAAGCATCACTGAACCTTTGGTTTCAGAGCAGGTTGAGTCATTTGGAGAGCATTCATTAGGGATAATCTTAAAGTAGGGTACATAATAACTACTGAATCTGGCCTAATGATATAGACTTATCAGTGAAAATAGTTGGACTCCTATAAAGGTAAATGTATTAATACTTAATTGTGTTCATAGGTTTGCAAGTTATTGCTTGCTTTTGACTGTTGTCTTCAAATCTAGGTCTCTCACAAGCCCAAATCACTCTCTCATATTCAAGCAGCCTCTTTGCCATATGTGGCTCTCACAGCCTGGTCTGCCATAAACAAGGTTGGTGGCCTGAATGACCAAAATTGCACAGGAAAACGGTACGTTTCAATGGTGACATCTAAATCTCCCTTATTCTCTGCTATAAGGTGTTTGCCTTAGATTTATCAGAAGCATTAAAACTGGGATTGTTTACATGAGCAGAACTGTGGTAACATTTAAAACAATTTCCAAAGAACTCAGTTTGTACTTTCTTAACTTCATCTTATGGATTCTTAGTCCAATCAAATGGGAATTAAAAAATTGAAATATGTAGATGGACTTTAGGAGTCTGGCCCTTCTAAAATAATGGAGAATTTTATATGTGAATCTCTGGGAAGAAAATCCAAAGCTTTTATCAGATTCCTTAAAAAGGTTAAGTAAGAATCACCGTATGTAGTTTCTACAGAGTGATGTCAAGGTGCATGTGTTTTGTTCCTCCTCCTACTAGGAGTTGTCCTCATACTTGCACATATCTATGAAAACAGATATAAAGGCACTGCAAAACACAGCTGAGTATTACTAAGTTCTCTTAGACTCAATGTTTGGTATCCTTTAGGTCAATTCTGGTGCTTTAAGGCCTTGAATGTATGCTTGTTTGAGTTAGCAACAACACAGTAGAGATGTCGTAAATGTACTTGAGTTCATATCCAGATTCTGCTGCTTTGTAGTTTGGTGGCCTACTTAGTCACTTCTGTGAATTTTGTTTTAAGGATTATATGAGATAACACAAGTAAAACTAGTGGCACATGTTGGGATACATTTGAGGTACTCAAATGGTGGCTACTATTAACAATGAGATAACTATATTCCTTGTATTTTAGAAAGTTGGCATCATGGGGAAAACTGATGATTTTATTTTTTTAAAGATTTATTTATTTATTTTAGAGAAGGTGAGAGAGAGAGGAGAGAGAGAAAGAGAGAAGGGGTGAGGGCCCAGAGCAGTCTTCATACCCTGTTTTCCCGAAAATAAGACAGTGTCTTATATTAATTTTTGCTCCCAAAGATGCGCTAGGTCTTATTTTCAGGGGAGGTCTTATTTTTCCATGAAGAAGAATACGGTACACATTTATTGTCGAACAAAAAAAAAGGAAATTTATTACCTATATACGGTATGGTAGTAGTTGACATCACAAACCAGCATAACCAGACAAACTGTGAATCCTATAGTATCAAGAATTTCTTGTTACTACCATTATTTCCATGTACAACAATCTATGGTACATTTACTCATTTATTCAATGACAGTCATGTCATCATCTTCTGGAACATCATCATAACAATCCAAACCCTGAATTTCCTGGTGAATTTCTTGTGACTCCATTTCTTTCAGAATCAGTGGGGGCCTTATTGGGGAGGTCTTACTTTCGGGGAGGTCTTATTTTGGGGGGAATGCCTTATATTTCAGTGAGAGACAAAACTGTAAGTAGGTCTTATTTTCGGGGGATGTCTTACTTT
>PVKE010031052.1:0-19264 GCA_004027555.1 Craseonycteris thonglongyai
ACTGGAAATTATTCTCATATTTATAAGGCTTTGTATCTTCATTATAAATTAATATGAACTATAATGGCAACTGGTATATCTTGAAAATCAGAACAGGTGGCTATTGCATAGACTTTTGGAACTCACGTATCAGACCAGAGTTTGTTTCAATTGTGATCTTGCTAACTGCCTATCTAGTCTTTTATTTTAAATAATTATTTTCTTTTTCAATTACAGCTGACAAACAATATTATATTACTTTCAATTGTACAACATAGTGATTAGACATTTATATAACTTACAAAGTGATCACTCCCCAAATCTAGTACCCATCTGACATCAAATGAGTTATTACAATAGTATTGACTATATTTCCTATGCTCCACTTTACAACCCCATGATTATTTTGTAACCACCAATTTGTACTTTTTAATTCTAATCCCCTTTATTTCCCACCCCAACACGCTCCCACCTGGCAACCATCAAAATGTTCTCTGTATCTATGAGTTTGTTTCTATTTTGTTTGTTTTATACTTCAGATTCCACATATAAGTGATATCACATGGCATTTGTCTTTCTCTATCTGATTTATTCCTCTCAGCCCAATACCTTCTAGGTCCATACTGCTTTTCTATTCTCAAGCTAATAGCAGGACTGGTTTAGCTATTATAACATTAAAATTTAGCTCATATCTCGTAGAACTAGCTTTCTCACCTTATTCTTTTTCCAATATCCTGTGATTTGAAATTACCTATTCTTCCAGATAAATACACACACACACACACACACACACACTGCCTATGTCAACATGAATAAGATTTTTATTGAAATTATCGTAAACTTTGACATGAAAATATAACTATGTGAGTCATATTTTCAATTATCATGTTACTTTTATGTTTTGCAGTAAAGGCAATTTTATTTACGTGTTCCCACCCATTTTTTTTTTTTATGGTTAGTTGGTGGCAGTTTATTTGAGGACAGCTGTTGTAATTTGGCATTTTTATACAATATACATTCTTGGTTATTGCTGGAACACAACGTCACTTATTTAATTTTTAATTTTAATTTTATTTTTTTACTTTTCTAGAAAAGTTACTGTCCTGAGGTTAAGCCCAACAAGTTAGAATACCGGTACTTGCATAATGCATAGCTATCAAGGCAAAATGCTCTTTTTAAGTTTCTATACTTTCTTACCCTGTGACTTTAAAATTAGAGGCTAGCTTTGGTTTTGACTAATACTCTTACTTCTTCTTTAGAGTGACCATAGTAGTAAGACTTTCTATTTATTCAAATTAAATAAAGTACTGAATGTGAGATGATGTCTAAAGATTGGTACTTCTGATTGAACTTTAAGCAATGTGATTAATAATAATTAAAGGAGAGAAGGTTCACGATAGCAAAACAGGTAAATGCTATGCTTGCTGCTTCCCAGGATTATATTAAAATTACAACCAAAGTATAGAACAATCAACCTCAAGAATCATCTGATATGGTGTGCTTTACATGTGGGAGGCCCCCATTTCACAGGTGCATGCTTCCTATTTGAGAGGCCCCCAATTCGGTTCCCACCCTGTACAGCCCCACATCCACTCATGGAATGAAACCATGTCAAAACTAATGGTGCATGGCTGTGGAGACTACTCTGGTTCCTCCCTCAGCTCTCTGTCTCCCTCTGTCAAACAATAAAATAAATCTTAAAAAAAAGATAAAGGGGAAAGAAACAAACAAACATATGAATAATAAAACGGCAATAACTATGTACCTACCAACAATCACTTTAAATGAAAATTGATTAAATGTTCCAACCTGTACCAGGAACCAGCCTGGCTGAACAAAGTCCCTGAGTTCGAGCAGTGGGAATTAATAGACTGACCAAATGGCCAGCCAGCTGTCCTCTATAGGAGCAGCCCCAAATAGCTTTATTGCTTATCTTATATAACAAAAGTTTACCATTACAAGGAACAGGCATTAGCATAGCAAAGCATGGTGTAAACAGAACTTTACAGGAGATTACAGCTCCTTCCAGTAAAGGCTTTGATATGTAGATCATGGGCCACTAATCTATTGGCATCTGCCACCTGCCCTTCATTCAAAGCTGCATATATACATTTTTCTATAGCTAATCACCCAAATAACCCCACCCCCAAAGGAGATAAAAGGGGGAACTGAGGCTTTGCCATCAAGGCCCCAGGCCAGTCCCTCCTGTTAGGCCCAGGGAACTGAGGCTTTGTCATCAAAGCCCCCGAAACCTTTCCGTTCAGGGTCCACACTGGCTCCCTACACCAACCCAAAAACAAAGGTTAGTTGAATAAATAAGAAAACAAGACCCTTGCATATTTGTCTATAAAAGATTCACCTCAGATCAAAAGACACATATAGAGTGAAAGTAAAAGTATGGAAAAAGATATTTCATACAAACAAAAAGAGAAAAAAGCTGGGGTAGCAATAGTTATATCAAACAAAATATACTTTAAAACAACAACTGTAATAAGAGACAAAGAAGGACATTACTTAATATTAAGGAATCAATACAAGAGGATATAACCCTAGTAAACATCTACCTACGATAGGAACACTTAAATACATAAAACAAATTTGACTGACATAAAGGGAGTGATCAACAGTAACACAGTCATAGTAGGGGACTTTATCACCCCACTGACACCAATGGACAGATCTTCAAGACAGAAAATCAATATGGAAACAGCAGTCTTAGATAACACGGTAAATTAGATGGATTTAATTGTTATTTTTAGAACCTTTTACTCCAAAGCATAGAATTCACATTCTTTTTAAATGCATATAAAACATTTTTCCAAGACAGATCACAAGTTAAGCCACAAAAGAAGTCTGAGTAAATTTAAGAAGATTAGAATCCTATCAAGCATCTTTTCTGACCACAATGGTAAGAAACTAGAAATCAATTACAAGAAAAAAAAATACACACAAACACATGCGGTCTAAATAACATGCTACTAAATAGTAAATGGGTCAACAATGAGATCATGGAAGAAATCAAGATAACTTAAGACAAATGAAAATTAAATCACAATGACCTCAAATCTATGGGACACAGAAAAAGCAGTGCTAAGAGAAAAATTCATAGCAATGCAGGCCTACCTCAAGAAACAAGATCTCAGCCTAACTTAACACCTAAGGGGAGTGGGGGAAGGGGGGAAATGCAAACAAAGTTCAAAGTAAGTACAAAGGAAGAAATATGGTAATAATGATCAGAAAAATGAAGGCTAAAAAACATACAAAAGATCAACAAAATCAATACTGGATTTTGAAAAGATAAATAAAATTGACAAACCTTTAACAAGACTCATCAAGCAAAACCAAAACCAAAACAAGCAAACAAACAAAAACACCCAAAGGATCTAAATAAATAAAATAAAATCAATAATGAAAGAGCAGAAGTGACAATGGATACCACAGCAATACAAAAAACTTATAAGAGAATACTATGATCAAGCATACACTAACAAATTCAAATTCAACAATTTGGGAGAAATGGATAAATTTGTAAAAGGGTACAGTCTTCCAAGTCTAAACCAAGAAGAAACAGAAAATCTGAACTAATTATTAATAATAAAATCAAGTCAGTAATCTATAAGCTCCCTTCAAACAAAACTCCTGGACCAAATGGCTTCACAGATAAATTTCACCAAAAACTCAAAGAAGAAATTAACACCTGTCATTTTTAAACTACCGGTATTCCATGAACTTCAAGAAGAAAGAAAGCTTCCATTCTCATTTAACACCACACTGATTCCAAAACCAGATACACATTGCAAAACTCCTCAACAAAATATTAGCAAACTGAAATTAGCAATGCATTAAAATGATCATATACCTTGACCAAGGGATATTTACTCCTAATATGCAAGGTTGGTTCAATACACACAAATCAATTAATGAGATACATCATGTGAACAAAATAAAAATTAAAGTCTTATGGCCGTATCAATAAATGCAGAATAAGCATTTGACAAAAACCCTGCACCCATTTATGATATAAACTTAGGAAAGTGGAAATAGTGGGAGTATATATCAACATCACAAAGGCTATATATAGGCTATATATAAGAAACCCACAGCTAATATCATACTCAATGGGAAAAAGCTAAATGCAATGTTCTTAAGACCAAAAAGAAGACAAGGATGCCCACTTTCACCAGTGTTACACAGCATAGCACTTGAAGTCCCAGCCACAGAAATCAGACAATCAGAAATCAGGGATCCTGGGATGGCTCAGCGAGTGAAATACTTGCCTTGCAGCCCTGGGGTCCAAGGATCAAATCCCAGCCCTGGCCCATGCAGGCCCATATATTGAACTGGGGTGTGTTTTTCATGTGGGAGGCACCCAATTCCGTTCTCACCAAGGTAAGTTTTCCTGTAGGAGGCCTCCAGTTCAGCCCCCAGCTCGAGGGGGTGTGCCTTCCATGTGAGAGGTCTCCTGTCTGGTTCCCACCCTGCACAGCCTGCATCCAACTGTGTGGAATGAAACTATGTCAAGAACTGATGATGTACAACTATGGAGACCCCTCTGGGCTCTCCCCCCTTCTCTCTGTCTTTCTCTCTGTCAAAACAAACAAAAAAAATCTTAAAAAAAAAAGAAAAATCATTCAAATTGGAAAGGAAGAAGTAAAACTATCATATTCAGATGATGACACTGTATATAGAGAACCTTAAATATTCTACCCCAAAACTATTGGAGCTGATAAAAAAAATTAGTAAAGTACAAGTATACAAAGCTTGAAGTATTCCACTACCTGATATTAAACTATATTACAAGTGGGAAGCCGGGATGTCTCAATGGGTTAAGCATTCAATTTGCAGCCCCAGGAACTGAAGATTAAGTCCCTGCCCTGGCCTGTGTGAATCCATATGTTGAACTGGGGAGTGCCCTCAGTTCAGTTCTCACTGGGGTGAGACCTTGGCCCAGTTCCCTCCCTGTGCAGCCCTGTGCCCACCTGTGGAATGAAACTATGTGGAAAAACCAATGATGTGCAACTATGGAGACTGTTCTGGGCCCTCCCCCTTCTCTCTGTTTCTGTCTCTGTATCTCTCTCTCTATCAAAAACAATAAAAATAAATCTTTAAACTATATTACAAGGCCATAGAAATCAAAACAGCATAGTATTGGCATAAAACTAGACACATAAATAAATGTTAGAGAGTATACAGTCATTTCATCTATGACAAAGGAAGCAAGAATATACAATGGGGTAAAGTTAGTCTATTTAATAATTGGTGCTGGGAAAACTGGAGATATCCACACATAAAATTGAAACTGGACCACCTTTTAACACCATGTACAAGAATAAAGTCAAAATAGATTAAAGACTTAAATGTAAGATGTCCCAAAATAAAAATCTTAGAGGAAAATATAGGAAATAAATTTACAGACACTTCCCTCAGTAATATTTTCACTGATATATTTCTTCAGGCAAAAGACATGAAATAACAAATAAACAAATGGTACTACATCAAACTGAAAAGTTTTGTTTGTTTTTTTCACAATAAAGGAAACCATCACCAAAACGAGAAAAAAAACCTGCTAAATGGGAGAAGATATTTGCCAATAATAAGTTATTAATATGTATTTAATGTATTTAAATGTATTAATATGTATTAAATGTATTTAAAATCCCATATAACTCAAAAACAACAATAACAACAAATCCAATTAAAAAATGGGCAGAGGACCTAAATAGACATTTCTCCAAAGAGGACATAATATGCCAATTGACATAGAAAGATGCTCAATGGCACTAATTATCAGAGAAATACAAATTAAAATCATAATGAGGGAAAGCCAGGATGACTCAGGTGGGTTGAGCACTCACTTTGCAGCCCTGAGGTCTGAGGATTGTATCCCAGCTCCCGCTTGTGTGGACCCATGTGCTAAACTGGGGTGTGCCCCCAGTTCAGTTCCCACCAGGGTGAGCTTGCCATGTGGGAGTACTCCAGTTTGGCTCTGGCCCTGGGCATGCCTCCCATAGAGGAGACCCTTAGCTCATGGGGGTGTGACTCCCATGCAGGAAGCCCCTGGCCACCTGTGGAGTGAAACTATATTGAAAATTAATGATGTACACTGTGGAGACTGCTCTGGGCCATCCCCTTTCTCCCTCTCTGTCTGTCTGTCTTTCTCTGTCAAAAACAATAAAAATAAATCTTTAAGATCACAGTGAGATATCATCTCACACCTCTCAGAACAACCATGATTAATAAATCAATGAACAAATATTGGCAAGGATGTAGAGAAAAAGGAACACTTGTGTACTGTTGGTAGAACTGCAAATTGGTACAGCCATTATGTATGGAGGTTCCTCAGAACATTAAAACTGAGCTACCTTATGACTCAGCAATTCTACTCCTGGGTATTTATTCAAAAAATTGTAAATACTAATTAGAAAAGATATACGCATTCCTATGTTTGCTGAAGCACTGTTTACAATACCTAACATATGGGAACAACCAAAATGCCCACCAATAGATGATTAGATAAAGAAATTGTAGTCCATATATACAATGGAGTATTACTCTGTCATAAATAAAAGGCTGAAATATTACCATTTACAACACTATTTCTGGATCAATAGGATAGAATGCCAAGTGAAATAAATCAGAAAAATTAATACCATAAATTTTCACTATATGTGGAATCTAAAGAACAGAATAAATAAACACTCAAAATAGGAGTGGACTCATAGATAGAGAATAAACTGATGGTTACTATATGTGAGGGGGGTTGGGAGGCTGTGTGAGAAAAGTGAAGGTGTTGTTAAGAAGTATAAATTGGTAGTTACAAAATAGTCATGGGGGTGTTAAGTACAGTACAGAAAATACAATTAATAAAATCATAAAAACTATGCAGTTGTGTGGTACTAAACGTATCAGTGGGATCACTGCACAAATTTATAAATGTCTAACTACTATGTTATGTATTTTAAACTAATATAAAATAATATGGAATGTCAAGTATAATTTTAAAAAAGCGGTCATGTGGTCTGGGTCCTCCCCCTTCTCTCCATCTCTCTCTCCCTCTCTCTCTCTCTGTCTCTGTCTCTCTGTCTCTCTCTGTCAAAAACAATAAAAATAAATCTTAAAAAAAAAGCAGTCACAGAATATAAAGTATAGCATAAGGAATATAGTCAATAATATTATAATAACTACATATGGTGTCAGATGGGTAAAAGACTTTTTGGGGTTATCACTTTATAAGATAAGTAAATGTCTAATCACTACTTTGCCTTGTACACCTAAAACTAATATTAGGTAAATAATAATGAACTAGATTTTCATTTAGGACAGACAGTGTCTGATAAGATTATTGGTGATATGTGTTTTTTCTTCATTGTGTTTTGTTGTAGTCAGGGCTGGGCTTTGGGGATGCTCTGCTAACTCTGCTAAAAGTTGCATTCTTAGAATCTGGGGATCCAGGGACAGAGAGTTTTAAAAAGAGCCTTCAGTTCAGGCTTGATCCCAAGAGAAAAGCAACTCTCGGAAAGTGTTTCAACCAGTGGACTAGAGGAGAAAAGAGGCCTGATTATCTGGTTCTCGGATTTTATTATATACATTGTAATTGATTTATATTCTTCTTAAATATTTGATAATTTTTTTTAATCATAGCATTGTTTTCACTGTAATTTGGGGAATTAATACGATAATCTGAAGAATCATAGAGCAGGAAAGAGCTCTTGCAGCTTGGAGAATGTTTAAGGAAAGGCCAGATTTAAGTAAAGATTTTTCAGAAAGTGGGTGTAACATGTAAAGATACTCATCCTGGGTGATTCTCAGGAACACTGGGTGGTACAGTAGAACCCCGTCAGCATGGATGGTGGTTTCTCTCACTGTATTAATTGGATATTAAAGCAAAGTCTTATCCACTCACACTGCCCCCCCCCCAACTCCCAACAAACTCCCACAGACACCTATTCCTGTATCAGAAGACGAGAGGTATTATTAAAAATAAGTACATTTATCATATATCTAACTTTTATTAAACTTTCTTTTTAAATCTAATAGTTCTCAGTTGATTCTCCAGAGCTTCTAAATATATAATTGTGTCATTTCAAAGTTATAACTTAATACTTTAATTTTTTTAAGATTTATTTTATTGTTTGAGAGAAGGTAGAGAGAGAGAGAGAGAGACAGAGAAAGGAGAGCCCAGAGCAGTCTCCATAGTTGTACATGATTAGTTGTGACGTAGTTTCATTTTACACAGGTGGACATGGGGCTGTGTGGAGCAGGGAGGGAACTGGGTGAAGTTCCCAGTTGCACTGCAGCTCAGCATATGGGTTTGAACGGGCCAGGGCGAGGATCTGATCCCTGGACCTTGCAGTTCAAGGGACCTGCTCAACCTGATGTGCTATCCCTGCATCCCTTCTTTCATTTTTAAGAGTTTTTTCTCTGATAGGTTTTGTTTATTCATGTTTTGGCTACAAATTCAAGAATCACATACAATAGTAATTATAATTATAGACATCTTTGCTTTCCTTCTGAGTTTAATGAGTAGACACTTTTTGTGCATCAAGTTTCATGTTGGCTCTTGATTTAAAGTCCATATTTTATGCAGTTTCAAGAAAATACTGCTGCATTTCTGCTTTTTGAAAGTTGTTAATATTAATAAATATTATAAAGTGACATTCAGGATCTCGAGGTAATATTTTTATTTGCTTTATGATAATAGATTAATTTAAATTTCTAAGATAAATCTTATTTTATTGTGGTGGATTATAATTTTTCTATATGTTTGTGGCTTCATTTTCATTTAACAGAGACTCAGTTGTAAGAGGTTACAAAAACAAAAGGAGGACACATTAACAAATTTAATTTTTAAAAAGAAGAAAATTTATTGTCACTTACTGAAAATGTATAGCCAGGAAGAGTAAAATGTCTGATTAAAACTAGAGTTCTTCCTTTGTTCACTCTTGTTACAAAACAGAGCTGGTTGAGGATTTCAAAAAAGTCCATGTGACAAAAAAAATTTTTTTTTTAATAAAAGAAAGAATACTACATATCATAATAAGTTATTTCCTTTACTCTTCCTAATATATATGCCTAATAATATTTTTTCCTTCTTTCTAAAATTTGTTGACTTTAAAAGAGGTTTTTATTATACTCCTCGTAGTTTACTTTAGTTATAAGTCTAGCTTGCTTTTCTTATTTGCCTTCAATTTTAAAACTATAAGTTACAATCAATTATTTTAATTAATTTAAAATATGTACATTTTATAAGCATTCCCCAATCTCTCTATAATGTGTTCTTCATAATATTATTAAATTTGACACTTACAATTAGCTTAAAATTTCTCTGGCAATATTTATTAGGAAAACTGTTTTCTGAGTTTCTGCATAGCTTAGAATGCAATTATGTTAGAATTGTACAGAAATAATGACTTTATTAACTCTTGGCCATGATTGTGACTGATTCCTAATGAGTTTCTCTCTCAGAAGTCAATAGGTTTATATTAACACAGCCTTGGCTTACTAACAAAGGAACAGACCTGTTGAGCTAGGCATTTTTTGCATAAATATTTGTTGAATGCCCACTCTGTGCTAGGCTGAAAATATAGTAATAAAATAACAGGTGAAATTGCATTTGATAATAAGTAACAGGGAGAAAAATATCACAGTAAATGGGAATAACTGTGGAGAGAGTTGTAATTTTAGAGAGATCAGAGAAGGTTCCACAAGAAAGCAACCTTTGATCAACGAGGTGGTAGGGGAAAGGTAACTCATGCAAAGATCTGCTAGGAAGGCAGATCAGGTACTGGGCAACATGCTTGGTGCCTTCAGAACAGCAAGGAGATAGTGTGGCTGGAGCAGAGCAAAGAAAGGTGATAATGATGTGAAATGAGGCCAGAAAGTTAAAGGAAGAGTAAAATTTGCAGGGCCAGTGGGTTTGGGTGGGGCTTTAGCTTTTAATCTCCATGGGATCAGAAAATGTTAGGAGATTATGCAATGAGAAGAAACATAATCATAGTTTCATTTCTACTGTTTTTAGACTACAGTGAACAAGTACAGAAGGTAGATGATCCGTTAGAATGTTAATAAAATCATCTCAATAGTATTATTAAAAATATTTAATTGTGTTCTAGACCAGAATAGTAACATTGAAGAGAGAGATTGAAGGAAAGTTAGCTGAATGATTGGGTCTGGGGAGTGATAAACGGAAAAAGGCCAAGGGTGAAACTGATGTTTTTGGCCTGAATAACTAGAAAATTGGCATTCACCAAAATGGGGGAAAAAATGAAATGAATAAATTAGTATCATTAATATCACTTTTATGTAAGCTTTTAGAGAATTAGTAGGTATTCAAGTAGATTTGTAGATTATCACTTGAATATCGGATTCTGAGATACCGAAGGGATAAAATTTGACATCAGGGCATGTATATAAATTCAGAGCAGAAGAAATCTGATGACTGAGCATTGAGACACACTAAATATACATATAATAATTAGGACAGATAAAGAGAACCAACTAAGAGACTGGGGATAAGAGATATGTGAAGAAGAAAAAGCCAGGAGGGAGTCTAAAAGCCAAATGAAGGAAGTAATTAAAGGATTTGCAAGTGACCAAAAAACAAATGCTGTGTCTAAATCAAGAAAGATGAGTATTGAGAATCAACATTAAATTTGGCAAAGAGGAGGTCACTGTTGACCATGACAGTAGCAGTTTTGTGGAGAAGTAAAAAATACTTGATTGTAAAGGGTTCATGTGAAAATAAAAGAACAGAAATTGGAGGTAGTGAATCGAAGCAAGTTCTACAATTGGTTTTGCCCTAAGAGGTAACAGAGAAATAGAACAGTAAGTGGACAGGAATGTAGACTTTAAGATAGATTTATTTTATTGTTTTATTTTAAATATTGTAAAATCAATACTATAAATATATGTTGATGTATTAGAGAAAATAATTGATGATGATGAACACAAAGAGGAGAATTCCTACAGCAATGCCCTTGAGTGGTCAGAAGATATGAAAATAAGGACCCAAGCAGACTGTCATTATCAAGGATCACAGACACTTCATCTAAAGGAAAAAGAAAAAAAAGAGTATATGAGCAAAAATTCAGGTAAGAATTACAGTATGTTTTCTCAATAAATTATGGGATGAAGATCTTTAAAGGAGGGTGAAGACAGAAGCTAGTGTTGTCTAGAGGAGAGTGGACTAGGGGAGCAGTTTTAGAAATGAGATTCAGAGACCCTGATCGGGTGGGTCTAAAGATTTTTTTTCAGAATTCCAAAGGTCTATCTTTTTCTAATTGCTTAACAATGTGTGGTGGGATTTTCTTTGTATGCTTCAACCCCAAAATAATACAGAAGCAAATATAAAAATCCAACTATCTTTTAGTATGGCAGATATTAGGAAGATATTTGCAAAAACAAAAAATCTTCATATTATTATGAAATGAATGTCACTCAATACATTTATGTTTTCAGGAAAGCCAGGGTGGCTCAGCGGGTTAAGCACTCACTTTGCAGCCTTGGTGTCTGAGGACTGAGTCCCAGCCTCGGCCTGTGCAGACCCATATGCCAAACTGGGGTGATCATCCCATGCAGGAGGCCTCCAGTTCAGTTCTCACCCTCTGGTTCGGCCCCTGGGTCAAAGGAGTGTGCCTCCCATGTGGGAGGCCCCCAGCCCAGTCCCTGTTCTGCACGGCCTCCGCCCACCTGTGTGGAATGATACCATGTCAAAAACTGATGACATACAATCATGGAGACTGCTCTGGGACTCACTCCTTCTCGCTCTCTCTCTTTCTGTCTTTGTCAAAAACAATAAAACTGATATTTAAAAAAATAAAGAAGTAAATTTTTGTTTTTAAAAATCTGGTATTTCTCATAAAAAATGTTACTTAAGCTAATACAAATTGGTTTATTGTTCTTATTTTAAAATAAATTAATTCATGGTTTAAATGTTTTTCCATTTTTATAACCAATATAGCAAATTTCAACAGATATGACTCACATTTAAAATTAAAGTTCTGAAGTTCCTCAATGATTTTTGAGAGAGTTAAGAGTTCTGAGATTAAAAAGTTTGAAAACCACTGGACTAAGAAGGCAAACTTAGGTTATTAAAAAAATTTCTCCAATCTTTTCCCACAGCTTTTATTGCTGATCTGATTCAATGTAGCAAAGGCTTAGTATTCCCTATGTTTTCCAAGTAAGCCCTCTGTACACTTGCCTTTTACCATTCATGCTACTTCTATGACTTCCATATTCAGAAAGTACACATTTATCTATTTTTACCTGTAACACACTCAATTCTTATTTTCTTGTTTCTTTTGTTGTCAGAATCAATAAATGTTTTGTCTTCTTGTAATAGGCATACCTTAGTGGCATTGGATAAGTTTCTAGAGAAATTGAGAGGTAGAAATCCAGGCAGGATACTTAAGCCCAAACAATAAAGTCTTTTTATGCAGATTACTCTTCTGTTCAGATTTCTCATTACGTTCAGGAACCTCTTTTTTTTTTCCTCTCTTTTTATTTTTTTTCATGAGAATTGCAATGATTAGTTATTGAATCATACTATCTAACGTTATGATAAAAATGTGTTATAGTTACAACTACTAATAACAACAATTTATGGGCATCCACAATATAATAAATACTGTAATAAATAATATGTAGTTACGTACTCTTAATATAGGGAGTCAAAGGTTTTTCACAATAAATCCACATTATTAAATTTTTACTAGGCCAAATGTAGGAAAGATATGCTAAAAGGAATAAACAAACAAACAAACAAACAAAAAAGCACCAAAGCTCCTTAATGTTGTCAGGAAAAATTTTAAATGATTTGGAAGTGAGCAAGAAAAAATTACTGGCTGTCTTGTTCGGAGTATTCTTTTGAGTTATCTCCACTTTGTATTATCTTTTCAAGCTATTTGCAGTTCTATACATTATAGAAATGATAGTAGTTTAAATAGTAATATAAATTAATTATAGCGTATGGTAGAGATGCAACTGGACATTGTCATATGATTATTGGTTCATTTTATATAGTAATTTTCGGATTGGCTAAATATATGTGTTCTTTGAATTATCCTGTAAATTGGGTTTAACATTTTATTTGCTTCTTCATTAATTAAGGTGCTAAATAAAATTACTGACAAGTGTTTATTTTATATTTCTGTGAGAACCACGATATTATTAATTAAAAAAATATCTTATAATAATATTGAGCTATGTTTTATACTTTATTGTAATCGTTCAAAGATATAATATTTTATAAAACATACAGAAGTGGAGTGATTCTCATATATTCACAGATCATTATATTTTCCTGCCCACAATTTGAAGCTCAACATAAAAGGGGATATTGGTACAAATCAAAGGGTCAAAGTTAAATTAAAGGCATTAAAAAACAAACAAAACTTGTCTTTTGACACCATCATTTCATAAAAGGAAATTTTAACAGCAAAATATAAGAAAAGTATAAATTCAAAATTAAAAAGAAAAAACAGCTTTTAATGAAAACAATTTAGATTTGTGAGAGCTTATTACATCACTTTTTTTTCTTCATTTCAGTGCAGACAGTTAAAAATTTTATCAGAGGCTACCAATGGGCCATAGGCCAACTTTAGCAAAACTGAGGTTTAATGAGATACTTAGGTGGGTGAGGCTTTTACTGATCTGCTTAAAATAACTATATGTATATAATTGTATTATCAATTTCACACTACATTGTAATTATCATTCTCTTCCCAGAGACAGTGAGTTTCAGGAGACTATTTGTTAAAGACAGCTAGCTGTCAAACAAAATCCCTTTTCCCTGTCTTCCTCGGTAATAGCCAGAGACTTGGCTGCCTCTCTATATTACATTTTCGGTCTCCCTGGCAATTAGACTTGCCACATTTGTTAAATTTTTACAGATGGAAGGTAAGCAGATTGAAAGTGTGCTCTTCACTCAGGCCCCTTCAGGATAAGAGAGTGGGCACGCCTTCTCCATGCTCTCTCTGTACTTCCTAACAGCTACAACTGAGAGGTGGCGGCTACCTAGCTGTGACAATGTAGTTGGGGATGGTGAAAAAAGATGAAAGAACCTGGATTTCTGAATAACTATATGGAACAGATCTCTCTACTAACTTAGAATTGTTACACATAAGAAATAAGCTTCCATCCTGTTTAAACTCTTTAAAATTGGCTCTCTGTATTATGACAGGTTAAGCTTAAGATAAACAATAAAGAACAAAACAACATTTTGATTCATCTTAACTTATCAGTAAGATAGGATGATAATTGGCACATGAAGAATACACAAAAAATACTTCTCAACTTAAGAAAAATGTTTAGTCATAATTGCATGAGCAATATACTGGCATGGTTATTTAAGAGAGGTTCTCACTCAATTATAATAATTATTATAAAGGTAACATTGTTATAACACTTAGCATTACCAGACCTGTTTGAAGCACTTTTTATTTATTACTATAATAATTATACCCATCCTATGATTTAGAAATTATGATTATTATAATTATGTCCATTTACAATTGTGGAAATTGAGTCTAAAAAGTTAAATGTCTTTCTGAAGTTTGAACAGATATTTTTGGTGGATACTTGATTTGAACCTCATTATATTAATATTAATTCATTCAGAGGGTGATAGGTAGGCAGTATACTATGTTTGAATAAGTGGCTATTTGTTTTTAATGACAATATTTAAAGATTTATTTTTTTTTATTGTTTTTGACAGAGAGAGAGCGAGAGAGAGAGAGAGAGAGAGAGATACAGAGACAGAGAGAAGGAGGAGGGCCCAGAACAGTCTCCATAGTTGCACATCATTAGTTTTTTCACATAGTTTCATTCCACAGGTGGAAGCGGGGCTTCACGGGGCAGGAACTGGGCCGGGGTCTCACCCCGGTGAGAACTGAACTGAGGACATTCCACAGTTCAGCATATAGGTCCACAGAAGCCAGAGCCCGGATTCGATCCTCTGTCCCCAGAGCTGCAAAGCAAGCGCTTAACGCACTGAGCCATCTCAGCTTCTCCTAAGATTTATGTAGAAATTAGACTAATACCAATGTATATTTTTCTCAAAACCTGTATTTTCACGAACAAAGAAATTATCAAGACAATTTATAATCCAACTTGTTAAAAGTTTTATAAAATTACTCATTTACTTTCCACCTCACCTCCTACACACAATAATTTCAAACCCATCACAATGCAAAATAAAGACTTTCTTCTGGAAACATTTCTGATCTCATCTTTATAGAGGTGTGAAATTTGAGATTGAATATGCGAAGGGCAAAACCATCAATTTCCCATATAAAGTTAATATATGAATGAATTTATATTGTCTTATTTCTATAATTGAAGCATTCCAAACTATCACAATGACTCTTTGGACAATGCTATTCTTCCCTCTGAATCTTGTTTGAAATACCTCATCTGGTTTGGTTCTCAATAACACAAAGCATGTATTTTATACTAATATATAAGAAAATTAAAGAGTAAACAACAAGTACAGTCAGAGTCTCTATATTTGGCATAGGTTATATTACATTATTCCCACAATATTTGTAATATACTAAGCACTTTGTTTATGAGTTTATCCTTTTCACCTGTTGACTAAAAACATTTTTCTTCTTTTTACTTGTACACAAAATGGTACTCTATATCTTGAAATAGCCTTTCATTATTTTTCCTGTATAATGTATTACCTTTATACACTATCTTCATAGTTGTGACATGCATTTGCATATATTAACTCTCCACATGAAAGCTTAGAAATGATTTCAGCATTTCCCATTTGAATTGCAGTTTCAGCCCAATTCAGGTGCCAGCTAGAACATCCCCAACCAGACAGGTATACAATAGGAAAATATTACTCCCAATGTCGCAGAGCCAGGGAGAATTCTAGTTTATTGTTGGCTTTAATTATCACAGCCTTAAGCTGTAATATTCTTTACTTTTGGTGAAGCAGCACTCCACAGAGTGTGAAATCCTTCCCTGCTTTTGAAGATACCCAAGAAATGAACTGAATCACTTCCAACCTGCTGTAACAATTGAACACCCACTGATAAACATAAGGGGCAAATTTGTCATCACCAATAGAAAATAGGCTTTTTGAAAGTGAGATTTGAGATATCTAGCCAGCTGCTTACTACCAGCAGTGATCAGCAAAATGAAATCCACTTTCGTTTTAAACTCACAGGCATTTTATTTTCCCTGATTGGTACTCAAGTTAATAAAAAAAAAGCAGTCTTTTTCTTTTTCTTTTTAATGTTTGTACTTTATCTATTGCTATAAAATTTAAACATTAAAGTATCAAGATAAATAGTTCTCTTCTTTGTAACCATTAATTTCCAGTGCTACTCTTCATCTACCATGTCTGTTCATTTTCTTCCCTCAGACACTTCAAGTACAAAGCAGACCTGAGGATTTGAATAGGCTTCATTTAGTCTCTCTTATGGAGGCCCAATACACACAAACCCAATTTCTTTGCCGCTTATAGAAAAGCTTACATAGATACGCTGTGTAAAGACATATGCTATTCAAACTGAAATCAATGTGTATGATTTACTTCTCAATACTATTTCAGGGTTTCAGCAAGTCCTTTGGTTTCTGTACTAACTCTACAGTGAATTCCTTTATTGCTCCACACTCTCAATTTCAGATCATAGGGGAAAAGGCTATTAAAGAAAAATAATAGAAGGAACGGAAGCAATTATATGTGAGAGTTTTGGAATATTTTGGTAGATTTTTTCATTCTTTATTTTAACTCTCTAAATAACATGACAGAATTTTTATTATAAACTAAAAGATTCAAATGTTTTTCTTAATTATATTTTTAGTTAACTATTTTACAATTACATTTGATGTACAATATTATATTTGTTTCAGGTGTATACTCCAATAAGTCTGGTACCCATTTGATACCAAATGGTTATTATAATATTATTGACTATATTCCCTATGCTGTACTTTACATCTATATTTGTGACAATTAGTAATCCTCGATCTCTTTTATCTTTTTTACCAATCCCTCCCAATTTTAAGTTTAGTAAAGTCAGTTTCAAAATCCACTTAATATAGTGATTTAGCCTAAAAATCATTAATGGCATAAAACAGCAGATTTTTAAATATCTATTAACTTGCATTGAAAACATTAGAAATTTTCCTCTGTCATAGAATTTTCTTTCCTTAGTCCAAGAGCTAGGATTTACTTATTACTATATTAAATATTCTACAATTGTCTGCAACATAGCACATAACCAGTGATACAGCAAAAATGTATGAACACAGACTGTCATTTGTTGACGTTCAATGTTACATTTTTTGTGTGCCTGCAATTTTTAAATCTTGTAGTTTTTGAAATTATAGATATGAAAACCACAAACTAAATCAAATCAGAGAGAAATGGTAACTGTGAAATCAGTTTCTTTTGGTTTAGAACTGTCTTGTTTCTACTGATGTTGAAAGTGGAAAAAGCTGTCATGGTTTTATAAGTTGTAGTGTAGCCTTGATCTAAAACTGGAGAATTAAAGCTTTTCTCCGTACAGAAAGAGATTTTTACTTTTTATCTTCTGAAGTTAGTGGACTTTACCATGGGGTATATCAGCAATCAAAATACTAAAAACAAACTCTATACATTTTAATTACATGGACATTCACAAAGATTATCATTTTGATAATTATATATATTCCATATAATTGTCTATTTCCTGTCCTCTTATCTATGTTTTCAGAAACAACTGCTCTAACATAGTAGTGAATAAAGCATAGTATCGCATATAGATAGTACATGGATTTCTGGAGGTTAAAAAATTAAAAATGTATGAGGAAAAAAATAAAAAACATAGCTAAATGACACCAAAGGGAATTTTTTTGCAATAATTATGCAGAGAAAATATATGAAGTAGGTTTCTAATTTAGACTACACCTCTCTTATTTCTTAAAACAACAATTCATCCATATATTAGATCAAGACTCGGAACTCAATATCAGAATAACTTCAGAATAGGCCATCTTTTTGTTAGCTTTCTAAGCTGTGTTCTAACAATGACAGGTACTGTTGTTGCCTACCACATGAGACTAAATATGCACAATTTTTGTGTTATGGCACTTTAGGGCACCTGGGGACTTGCCAGTGTGCTATTATGGTAAGAGCCAGAAGCCAATTTCTTTCAAACCATATTTTTAAAGCTCGAGAGAATTAGCGGTGAGCAGTCAAAATGGCAAAGCACTAAAAGTAAGAACAGAAGTAACATCCAGCCAGGAAGTTTAAAGAAATACAACTGAAATAAAAACTGATAAAAACTGCCCAGTGATATAGATGTGAACTATCTTTAAGTTTTAAACACTTCAAGAGAGGGTATATGAAATACTTTTCCAATTTTGTGGTATGTTTTGAAAGAAATAGGAATATGCCTAAACTGCATTTGCTCTTAAAATACTTTCAAATTTGGTCTGGGTGAAATGAAAGTGACATGAAAGTGTCAGCTGAGCCTTCGAAGATTTAGGGTATGCTACGCTGAGATTTAGGTGACAGCAGGTATCAGTAGTCAAAGCAGTTTATCTTCAAGGGAAACTTTTTTAGACATAACTTATGGCAAGAATTAAAAACACTTCTCCTTCCATTATCATGTTGTCAAAGACCAATTTAAGTGAAACTGCTCAAGTTGGATTTCCAAGAAAAGAAGATTTTTAGGGAATGATCTCAAAAATACAACCCAAATCCAAATCCTGATTGTAGCTATTTTAGTTACTTTTTAGTTCCTTAATTTAATAAACTTCTTGTTGCTATTATTTTCTTCAGTATAACTGGTATGTTAAAAAAAAGATGTTACTTTAATAATGTAACCATAATTTGAGGTATAACAAGATGAAATCTCCACTGATTATGATTACTGATTTACAGCAAAGAAGATCAATAGAAATCACTAATAGCACTAGATAGAATATTTTACAAAAATGCATTTAGGAACCCCTTTACCTTTTGGGTTCCTCAATAGCAAATAGATATTCAAGCTAAGAAAATAGTGAGATTTGGAGAATCAATAGTTGATGAATATAAACTCAATGCAGTGATGTTTCAAACAGCATTTGTAAAGCAAAAGAAGAAGGTGCCAAGATCTTAAAAGGTTGTATGAAGTTGACATTGAAAAATAGCCATCTGGGGGAAGCTGGGATGGCTCAGTGGGTTAGGTGCTCACTTTGCAGCCCCGGGGACCGAGGATCGAATCCCGGCCCCAGCCCGTGTGGACCCATAAGCTGAGCTGGGGAGTACCCCCAGTTCAGTTCTCACCGGGGCGAGACCCCA
>PVKE010031053.1:0-19261 GCA_004027555.1 Craseonycteris thonglongyai
TGCAAAGTGAGCGCTTAACCCACTGAGCCATCCCGGCTTCCCCATTTGTAGACTTTCTGTTTGAGCTCTTTCTCACTCCCATTAGGTAACCCAGGCCATGAAGAGCCTTCTCTCGGGGCTGCTCTGACCCCACACTAACCTTCCAGACTGTGAGGGAGGATGTAACCGCCCCAGAAGGTGTTCCTTAACAGCCACGTGGGACAGCCAGAAAGGCGTGACTGGAAATCATTTTATTGAATTGGAATCTTTTTTTTTAAATTTATTTCTACTGGTTTATTGTCATGGGGTTTGCTCCAGAAATGATGTTCTTGGGGCTTGTGAAGCTGTGAACACTTACTGCTCCAATTTAGTTGGTGGTTTCTCTGAGGGCTGAGTCTTTCCTTATCTTCCAAGTGTCTTTCTCAATGAGGAAGAATCCAGCCTCAGCGGCCTGCTTCCTGACTTCTCTGGGTTTCTCTTTGCTGCTCCCTCCCTCTGTGGTGGGAGATAGGAGCTCTGGATGTGACTGGAATCTTAACCGTGGCTGCTCAGGCCAGACAGGTTAGGTCTGGGAGGAAAGGCAAGGTGACAGCTTTATTTAATTAGCTTCTTAGCTCATTATATCAATAGTCAATATATAATGGCCTTTAATTTGGTAATTCATGAGATAAGAGTGTTTATGGCCTGCTGTAAGAAGTTCTAGGGGCAGAGAGGAAGAGATTGAATTTATAGTGTGTATATCTGCGTACATATCTTATATTTTTACTGATGATTAAAATTACTCTGAACTTTATTGCTGTACTCTTATTATAACTACTCTTTTCCTTTTCTATATGAAATACTATTGAATTATAATAGCATTCTTTAGGACTTTAACTATTAGTTTCATTCAGTGTTTCAAATGATTAAAATGAGCTAGGATTTAGCCCTCAATCTGTATCTTAAGGGATTTTGCATCTCTTTATACATCTGCGTTTTAAGGATAGTGTGAATTATCCTTATGGATGAGGTGCTTCTATTTGACAAGCATGCTTTTAAGACTTCTCACTGAACTAACTTTCTCTGAACTAACTCACTGAACTAACATTCTCTGAATTAACTCGGACTCCCTCTGGTCTCATGTCCTTCATGACGTTTTAACTTCTTGGCACCAATATCTCTACTTTCTGCTGCTCAGCACACTCACAGTTTTTGGTTCAATGTGGTCTTTCAGGCTAGGTTGCAAGCACCGTGCAGTGCCTGAAACGGGATCTTGTGCATTCGTGTTCAACACATTTGTTGAAAGAAGCAGTGGGATAAATGGTGTATCATGTCCTCAGGGTAACTCAGGTGTTTGGGCTGCTTGGAAGGTGGGGGATGGAATGAAGGGTGGCCTCCCATTTCTTCCTTGCTCATAAGCACCACCCACACCAGTCCTGGAGTGAATCACTGCTTCTGTGGAGATTCATCTTACTACTCAGGACCCTGGGGACAGGAAGAAGGTTGTGAGCCACTGGATACCGGACTTCTAGGACTCATCCTACTGTATGAGGATTATGTATTTTAATATCTGCTGCCTCCATTGGAGCGTGAGCTACTGGGAGTTGGGGATAATGTCTTACTCAGTATCTCCCACATGTAATTGCACCCACTTGTAACAGAAATTGCTAATATCTGGGTCTGGACTATGTAGCACACTGGTGTATTATACAAAACATTTTATATGCATTGTTATTCCTCACAACACCCTATATGAGGTAGGTAGTATTAGATCTATTTTAAAGATAAAACTGAGGCTAACAGGGATTTTTTTTTTATATCTTTTTATATTTATAGAGAGTAATTATTTTATCTTCAGTGCATATTTATTTTTATTTTACTCTTGACAGATAGAGAGAGAGACAGAGACAGAGACAGCTAGAGAACCGAACTGTGGGAACTCCCCAGTTCAGCATGTGGGTCCTGCCTGGGCCGGAGCCGGGATTCGATCCTCAGTCCTCGTGGCCTCAAAGCGAGCGCTCAACCCGCTGAGCCGTCCCGGCTTTCCCTAACAGGGATTTTAAGTACCTACTAATGACCATATACATGAGACCATACATATAATAACAAGGCAAGAATTCAAAATCAGGCCCCAAGAGACCATACTCTTAATAATATTAATATCTATCAATATAACTTCTAATTACATTCATTTTGAGGTTAACAAATAAGCCCTGTTTGAGGTCTCAAGAGAAGGAGACATCAATCATTTTGGACGGGTAAGGAGAATAAGACAGGCACACCCCAGAGGCAGGTCTAGTAGGCACATATCATAATGTCTTAGAATTTGAATGGAGGTGGGGAGGTACCAACTTCCTTCCTGACTGAAACTCAATTGGGTGTCCTCGTCTTGTGGAAGAAATGAGCTGCTGGTAGGTGGTAGTGCTGGTGGGGTGACAGTCCCAAGTTATGCGAGGTCAGTTTGTCATAGTGGTTAAGAGCAAGTGCTGTAAAGACAGAAGATAGATTGGCTTAGCATGATGCCTGACACATGGTAAATGCTCAATCCACAACGTCTCTCCTGTACTGCCATCTGAGAGTATTTCAAGTATTTAGAACAAATGCACACAGATCAGGACACTAGAGCTTACGCGTTTCCATGAGCTGAAGTCCAGCAGAGGCAGGAACCCACCGGAAATGTCTGGTTCTGTCTCAGACCTAACTATTCCCTTCTCCCAACCTGGGAGGGGGTGCTGGTACCCCTGTGGGAATATCTGAACCCCAGAAAAGGATATGCTTTATCTGGTAGCCCACTGAGTCTCCCCTGCATGGCTTGTGGCCGTTTCTGTGAAGAGCTTATGTCTCTGTCTCTGCGATCCATTAACCCACGCAGGGTTCTCTGTCTAATTGAGTTTGCTAGAAGGCTGCCTTCTGTGATCAGGCAGGCTGCAGCCTGAGCTGGGAGGAAGAAGAGAACAGGCGGAGGGGCAAGTGTCTTGATGAGCGCAATTCAATCTCCTGCTAAATTTAATCAGTACGTTTCTGCTTTCTGTTCTCATTCAACCACCTGCAGGGATATGTTTAAAATGCTCTCAACACATCAGTAAGGTGGGCAGTGTGCCAAGACCAAGGCTGCCCGCTTTTGCTTCTATTTTGCATAAACCCTAGTGATTGACTATAGGTAGTATTTGTCCTTTTCTCTCCACATCTGCAATTTCAAATTGCTGAAGAAAACAGGCCTGCAGTATCTGCCCCTAATGTGGTCTCCAAAATAGGTTTTAACAATGTCGGCTCCCTGTCCCCACCAATTTCCCAATTTTCCTCTGTCCAGGAGACATTGGTAGGCCTTGGCACTCATAGTTTTGGAGTTTTCACATTATATCAAACAGATTAATCCATTTAAATCTTGCGTGATATAAAATTTATTTCAAATTTCATGTGGTAAGTTGTAGGGACCTCTAAGATGTGGTAAGTGAATACTAGTTTGAATTATAAGTTTTCATATTTTGCATTCAATATACTTTTAAAAATTAAACATGTATATCGGGGTGACATTAGTTAGTTAGTATAATTATGTAAGTTTCAAGTGTACAATTCTATAGCGCATCATTGGTATATTGCGTGTGTGCTCCACACTCAAAGTTAAGTCTCCTTTTGTCCCCATGTATTTGATTCCTTTACCCTCGTCTACCGGCCCCTCCTCCTTACCCTTTGCTCACCACTAAACTATTGTCTGTGTCCATGAGTTTTTGCTTGTCTTGTTCATCTGTGGCTTTCCGTTTTCTATCCCACATATGAGTGAGGTCATATGGTTCTCTACTCTTTCTGTCTGACTTGTATCACTCAGCATGATGGTCTCAGGATCCATCCGTGTTGTTGCAAATGGCAGTATTTCACCTTTTCTTATGGCCCAGTAATATTCCATTGTGTAAATGTAGCACATCTTTTTTATTCAGGTCCCACACTTATTTAGGCATCTGAAAACCTCATGGGTCCTAAGTTCTGTGCCCTCGTGTGGCCAAACTCGGGGCTAAGTAGATTGATGTTTTTTTAGTGGTCTGCCCACTATTTTGAATTTTCCTAAAGCAGAAGCAAAGAATGCTATATGTGATGGCTCAAAGCACAAGCTATAGCTTCAAAGAGTTCCAAGTCTGTCTGCTCAGAGGTTAAGTTTCTCAGAACAGAGCCTCAGTTTCTGCTTTTGTTAAATTTTGGATGATGATAGTACCTCCTCGTGACTGTTTGAAAAGTATCTGTGGTGACTTTGCAGTGTGACAACTGTACTTCCCAGAATTCCCTGTCCTGTATGCTGAGTGAGCCCCAACAGAGCTTCCAGTGGGAGATGTGCAATGAAGCTGCCGTGGTTCTGTGGTTCATGCATTGTTGCTTATTTGCGGGCTCACCTGGCTGGTGGGAAGTAGTGACCAGCTCTGCAATGGCTCCACCCTCATTTGGGTCCTCCTTGGCTTCTCTGACCCCCGGGCCAGGTGTGTTTTGCTCTTAGGACAAGGCTCTGGCAACTGTAGGATGCTTCACCAAGATCAGGAGTAAAACCTGGAACAATGTCAGTCTATCCTCCTGGGTTCCAACTCATTCTCACTCTGCTCCACTTTTTAACCATCTTCCCTTCCTGACTGCCTCCCCCAAGGATGTCCCACCCTCCAGCATCGCTACAAAGACAACCAGCTGCCATGATTGTATGAGGTCAGATCCCCGGACAGAGCCTTTTATAGTGGTTTCATTTTTCTGATGGAGCTCCACCTGAATCCGAACCTACTCTTTACTATTTGAATGGGACAAGGCTTGTAAAATGCATAGTGCAGGGCCAAGTCTGACCTGGCTTAAGTCCTTGATAAGCATCTCTATTACAATCCTTAAGGTGGACATTATTTGACTCCTAAGTCCAGTATCTAACACAGAGCCTGACACATAGCGATGCTCCATGGAAAATGGCTGAATGCTTTTCATCACAAGAGAAAGAAACGGGACTGTAGGTGGCAACACATGGGAGTTGAGGGTGCCCTGATGTGATGAATTGAGTAATAGGACATCTATACATAAAAACAGCATTTTGGGGAAATGCAATTTATCATTTCTATTTATAGGGTGATCACCTAAGGTAACATCATGCACTCTAAATTCAAACAGTTGCCGAGTATATTTCTTGGGACCAGTTTGCATGAGCAGTTACCTAATGCGTGTGTTCACATAAAAGTAGGTTTTCTATGGCATTTGACAATAATACTCTTCTCTTGTGGGGCTTGCACATACCGCTATTTCTCCTCTTCCTCATTCTCTGATCTGGTTTTCTCTATGTCCTGAGTGAGGGTTCCTTTTTCCTGCGTGGCCCTCCCGGCGTCAGTTAAGTTTCACTTCTATTTCCTTCAGTCTGATCATGGCCAGGTCCTGGCGATCGCTTCAGCCTAAACTGCATCACCATCCAAAGCTTAACTCCTGCTTATTTAGTGCTATGCAATAAACCACCCCAATCACTTATCTTGTTCAGGAATATTCAGGGTCAGAGCTCAGCACGAATGACTGGGCTTTGCTTCCTGGCATCTGAGGCTGCAGCTGGGCCTGGAATGGCACGTGGCTGGCTAGGCGTTGTTCTCTCCTTGCGGCCTCTCCATGCGGTCTCTTCAGAATGAGGACTTCAGAATAGCTGGACGTCTTATAAAGCTGCCCAGGACCTGGAGAACAAGTGTTCCAAGAGGTCCGAGTGGAAGCTTCAAGATTTCTTGTGACCCAGCCTGTGAAGCCCAAGTCATTACTTATAAAGGGTGTCCCAAAATTCACGTAAGAAGTAATTTTGATAGAAAACACAGGTTTATAATTAAAAATTGTAAATTTTCATTGCCCAACAATGAAAATGCATTGGTCTTTCGTGTAGTGCTCCATTTTTAATAACCTTGAACTGTCAGCTTCAAGCTGTCTTTTTTTTTTTCCTTTGGCAACACTTTACTGCACAAATGACGCGAAATTCAAATCTTGTGTGAATTTTGGGACACCCTTTACTATTTATTGCTCAAGCTCATCACACTGCCCAGCCCAGATGCACATGGAAGGAAATTAGACCCTGCCTCTCAGGGAAAGAAATAGCAAAGAATTTGTGGTGCTCTTTCATCCATTACACCAGCTTTTGATGCCATTGGCCACCAACTCTTCTTCTATACATCACTCTCTTTAACGTGCCTACTGAGACCTCAGTTCCTTTGATACTTCTATTTCCTTCTCTTAGCTTCACAGCCTCTACCTTCCGACCACCATTTCACTACTCTCAATGTACTTGTCCCTGTAGCTTCCTGTCATAGTCTCATCAAAGTCTCAACCACAGAGCAGTCCAACCAATAGTCATCCCCACTCCTCCACAGGCTCTTGAGAGGGCCACGAAAATTCCCACTTCAGGGCTCTGTGGGATCTAAGACGCTCCACCCATCCCTAGAATCACTCCTCAGTCCTTCATTCTCCACAGCTCTCCCCTCTCGTAAAACCGACATCAGACCCTCCCACTCACTCTTCTGCCACCAACCCTGTCCCCATCTCACATCGGCGTCAGCAGATGACTTGTTTCATACTTCACAGAGAAACACAGAGGCACTTGGAACTTTCTGAACTCTGCTTCCCCAAGACAAACACAGTGCACCTGGACCGCTTGGCGCTTTCCTCTGACTTTCTCCGTAGAAGTGAAGAGGGTGAAATGCAGTCAAGGTCACACAGCGTTTGTGGGGCTGGAACTTGAACTCAGAGAAGCTGTCTCCAGAATTTGAGCTGCATGCACTTTCCTACACACTGCTTTACCACATTATGTGACCAGATGTCCCGCTTTTGGCGGGACAGTCCCGATTTTTAACAATTTGTCCCGCGGCCCGTGGCGTTTTTAAAAGTCCCGATTTTTGGAAAGAATGCACAACAAGCTAGGGAACGGCGGGAGATAGACCAAATTTTTAATCAAGAGCCCCTCCCCCCCCGGTCAATGGTGTCCCGCTTTACCAGTGTTAAAATCTGGTCACCGTACACATGCACAAATGTTGAAGAAATAAAAATCTCTTGCTACCTTTCGCTACTGCTTCATCTTTCTTTCAGAAATTTCTTGAAAGATTTGTCTTTAAAAAACATCGTCTCTTGGGGAAGCCGGGATGGCTCAGTGGGTTAAGTGCTCGCTCTGCAGCGCCGGGGACCGGGGATCGAATCCCGGCCCCGGCCCGTGCGGACCCATGTGCTGAACTGGGAGCTCCCCCGGTTCAGTTCTCTCTCTGTCTCTGTATCTCTCTCTCTCTCTCTCTCTGTCAATAAATAAATAAATAAATAAATAAATAAATAAACTTATGTTTAAAAACAAAACAAAAAACAAAACAAAACATCGTCTGACTTCCTCCCTTTCTCTTCCACTGCTCCCACCACTGAAACCACCCAAGTAGCCACAATCCCTGAGTTTAGATTCCAGCCCTGATTTCTCTGTGGCACTTAACATCTCTGAGCACTGCTTGTTCAATTCCCTCCTCCCTGGAGTTTCTGGTGCTTTTCCATCCATATCTCTGAGGCCACTCCTTAGTCACCTTTGCTAGCTGTCTCCTCTTGCTTTTCTCTGCTTTTAATGGTTCTTGTTTGTTACGAAAAGGTTTCTGGGGGGCTGGGGGCAAGGCCTTGGCCTCCCCTTCACCTCCCTTTGTGAATAGATATAGAAAAGAATGTGTACATGCAGCTTCGAATTCCAGTCAGACCAGTTGATTGATTACTAGGCCTGGGGTTAAAAAGATATGTATGGGGAAGGGTCTGCTTCTTCCTTTTAACAAATCTGCTTATGCTAATGAATAACCCACCCTGTACTTTACCTACAATGTCTCTTAGTTTCTTCCCTATTCTTCATTTGATAATTGTTATCCAATCAATGTAAATCAATAAAAACCAGCAGTGAGGAGAGCTCTTGGCTCAGCTTGATTTTTCAAGACATTCCTGGTGCCAGGGTCAGGGTCGTCTCTGCGTCTCTGATTTGCAATACTTGTTCCTCAGGCTTCCAGCGGTGCCCAAGTCTCCTTACCCCTCCCCATCTCCTGGGGTGAGTTTATCTGTTCTCAGTGCTGCCCTAGCACAAACTATGCCGATTACTAGCAAATGTAAACTCTGGCTTATATTCTGCTCTGAGCTCCAGCTTCATTCATGAAATTGCTGGCCAGTTGCCTACTAGTCTGATTTATCTCTCTTGGAGGGGATGGTGGGCAACTTGACCGTGTGACAAGATTTTTGGGAAGCTGGAAAGAACCAGTGGCGATGCTGCATAAATTTGTGAGTTGGGAGGACTCAAAGAAAGCTTTGGGATGTTTGTATGAACCTGCATGTGGCCTGTGTGTGAGGAAATGATGTGTTATGTGGTATCAGGGGACAGGATCCATATGGAAAACTCCATGTGAAATGTGTACAAAACCATGCTGGCTCTTTCCCTTTACACACTTGCTTTGTTAGTTTCTTTGAATCAGTGAATGGCTCCAGAATGCACTGGTAACCTAAGTTAAATTCTGGATCATTTGCTCTTTTTTTGCTTTTCACATCAAATTAGTTCATGCATCCTATTGATTGTACTTTCTAATTATTTTTAATTTATTCAGGCCTCTCACCACTTCTACTTCCTTAAGTCAGGCCATCACCATTGTCTGTCCTCTTTCAAAAGCTTCTAGACTAATCTCCCAGTGGCTGTCTTATTGTATTTCTAGAATGATCTATCTAAAATGCAACTGTGATCATGATTCCTTCTCCCTTTGGAAATCCTTCAGCTGTCCTCACTGCCTACTGAATAAAATCCAGATTCCTTAGGATAGCTTGTAAAACTCTTCATTTTTGCTTCCTGACTTCTCTCTCCAGCTTTGCTCTTTCCAATCCTACCCATAAGCTGAAAGCCTGAACTCCTTGGGACACTTAAGGGTTCCCCAGAATTTATACTCTCACCTGCTCTTCCTTCCGAATGGCACCTCCTTCTGGTTTCATTGCCTAGTTAACTCCTCCAGTTTCTACTCTGGACCACCTTCTGCAGGTAACAGGGCATTCTGGTTTAGGCTCTCCTCTTCTGTGCACTCAGAGGACATTGGAGGAGATGTTTTGTAAGAGTGTAATTTCCTGGAAGGCCGGGTCCTGGCTAGACTTGTCTGTATCTCTCCCCAGCTGAGCACAGAATTCGTTTGGCTAGCTTTTTTCGTCCTTTAAAATGCTGCTTAGGCATCCTTCGCCTTGGTGAGGTTTCACTATGCCCCTGTAAATTTATTTCCCTTTTCCATATTACTTCTGCATATTGTATTTACTTTACCACCACCATTACCATCACCACCACCATCATCAATTGCATACTACTTACCTATGTGTTCAGCCGCTTGCTAACTGCTTTACTGCTGACTAGAGATAGTACCTTTCATCTTGTTTACCGCATGCCTATGAAGTAGTTACTACTATTGGCATTTTCTAGAGATAAAACTTGGGTTTTTAAGGTACCGTGATAGGTACAGACGATATGGCATGAACAAGATTGATAGGGCTTCTGCCTTCTTGAAGTTCACAGTTTGGTGGGAGGGAAGAATATTAAACTTAAAAAGTCATAAACAATATTAACTAACATTTCTTGAGAACTTACCAGTCAGGCACTCTGCTAAGTGTTTTCCATGTTCCATTTACTTAATACTTATAATACCCTAAGGAGCAATATTATTATCCACACAGCAGAGGAAGTGAAGGCTTGGTGAATCTAGTTAACTAGTCCACGATCCTATAGCTAGTTCGGGGGAGGGGGATGTGCTTGGATTTTCACCTGTAATCACCTCATTCGAGGCCCTATACTCCTAAGAAATGACATTGTCCTCTGAGAGTTTGAGTGGAGTGAGTGTGGAAAGAAGGCTTTTCAGGGGAGGTGACATGGGACCTGAAACTTGAAAGACAAGCTGAGGGAGAAGAGTTTCAGGCAAAGAGAACACACTTCTTTGGTTCACATGTATGTCCCTCCTAGACTAGAATTGAGGTTCATTCATTTTTGTATTAGAAGTTTTATGTGCTATGTGTGCATACATATGCATACCTCTGTGTATGTACATATGTGTATGTATATATGTGCATCTCTAAAACTATGGTAGTTAGCACATGGCAGATGCCCAAATAATGCCTGAAAAACACAAAAATACATTTGTGGGTTTAATAAACACATCTCATTTGATTCCTTACACATACAACTGTAAAGCAGGTAGAATAAAGACAATGAATTATTTTGAAAAGATCAACAACAACAAAACAAAAGTAATTTACTTAATATCCCCAAGCCATGAAGAGGCTGAGGCAGGACCTAAAATTAGGTCTCTGTGTTCAGTCCACCTCTGTGACACCTTTTTGACACCTCTGTATCACAGTGGCTTACCTTCTGGTTACTTCCATTGTTCTTGTAAGATTCTAGAAAACAACTGTGGTTATAGGCAGCTGAATTTGCATGTGGCCGTGGAATCTGAAAGACCCACATGTGAAAGAACCTCATCTACCGTACTTGGGAGCAGTTCGCACTGTACTGGCGCCAGGCAACGTTCTTCCAAATCTTAAAGTCTGGGTTTTCTCCACTGTCAGCCAGCAGGGGTCACAATTTACCCAGGAAGAGCACAACCAGGGCTGTCTGGCAGCTGCTGACACAACCCAGAAATGCTACCTGAAGGACAGTGTGGTCTGTCCTCTCATTCTTCATTGCTTATCTGGTTAATCACCTGGTAATACATTCCCCTGCCCACCCTGCCCTGGCCCCCAACTCCCTTCTGTGCTGAGGGCTTGTGGCAGAAGATGAAGTCTTCCAAAGCCTTGGCAATTCAATTTCTCTTTTCTTAGGGACTTGGTGGAGATTTTGGGGCCCCCCACTTGAATTGTGCTTCCTGTCTTTTTATCCTGCACCCACTTTGATACTACTTCTTGCCCCCTCGTGGGAAGCCCATGGGTCATTTCGAATGTCCAGCTCTTTCTATTTTGTTACTATCCCAACCAGTCAAACCCTGATGGCTGCTCTGCGGAGCTTTGCGTTTTATTTTTAATTATGAAGACTTTCTCCCGCCTTTCCCAGGGTTCTCTGAGCAACCATATTTTCCTGGCTGCCCATGCCCAAATGGAGAAGCCGTGTTTGTACCATGGGACTCAAGCCCCCCAGCTCCCCCTCAACGTCATGGGAAGTCTGGAATTTGAGGGCTTCAGCGTTGCTTCGATGTCTTGATGACATAAGGCCGATAGACTGTGAGATTTTCTTGGACGCAAAATGACTCCTGCCGCTCCAGAAATCATGTTTTTGTTCAAGGCAGGAAGAATGAAAAGGGAAAGGATCAGCTCCATCTCTCCCGTTTATGAGTAAAGCAGAAATATTTCCAGAACCCCTGTTAGACTTCTACTTACAGCCCGCTGTCCAGAACTGTTAGCAGGGAACCTTTCACTGAGAGGGAGATGGGGCAGCAAGTATCAAGTCCTCCCAGCCTCTTAACATAGAAGGTGCCCAGCAGGGACAACGACTGAGAGGGAAAATCTATAGTGTCTGCCACAATCACTTTTACTTTTTATACTAAAACTGGACCGATGTTAACATTTCCACAGCATAAGAGAGAAGCTTGACATTTTATAAGGAAAATACGAGGGCTATCCAGCAATCAGTCCAGCCCTCAGCGCTACTAGTTTGCGTGTGACATGGCTGGATACTTTCCGGACAGCCCTGGTATTTTGGTCGAGGTGACACAGATAGAACCCGGGAGAATTAGAATTGAAGTCCTGCTCATTGGATTCCAAATCCCTTGCCTTCATGTGAGCTCTGGCGGGCTCACTCCTGCTCTTACATGTGTACATCTCCAGGCAGCAAACCCATCTCCGCTGGCCCTAAGAGCAAGCAGACTCCTAAAAAATCCTGGGAGTGGGAGAGAGGAAATACTGAAACCTCAGACAATTCCGGATATTCTTAGGAGCCCGGGGTTCCTGTGGCGCTGCTGGGCAGAGGTGGTGGGTGGACAGAGGAGGTGTGGGAAGGAGAAGCAGGCTCTCTGCTGCTTCAGCATCAGCAGCTGATCGGCCCCAGTTCATGGGGGGGAGCAAATATGCCAAACAAGGCTGACTTAAATTGGACTGAATGATGTTTCCTGTGGAGCCAGAAATGACAAGTAATAGTTTCCTATCAGTCACATTTTGGGTGACTATTTTAAAAGCAAATTGTCCCAATTGACATTAAAAGAAAAAAAAAAGAAAAAAATTCTAGGTGTGGGTTTTTGCCCTTAACCTCACTACCTGAGGCTATTTGGACGACCTTAGATGTGGAAATGTCGGCCCTGTGTGGAATGTGGGGGGGGTTGGGGGGTGGTAGGGAGGGTTGGCTCAAGGTCAGCTGATGGTCCTGGCTTGGGACAGGAGCGCAGCCGTTTCTCCAGGCTGGCTGTGAAACAAACCTTGGCTGGCACCCGAACAATGGCTCTGGCCAGAGCCATCCCAGTCTGCTCAGGTGTTTGAGAGAAGGTCACGGAATGATTCCTTTTTCCTTGAGCTGACAGATCTTGGAAAGTCTTCAATTTTTCTTCCTGTCAGGGGCATTAGATGGTACCAGCTCCAGGCCCTCTGTCCTCATATTGTATCAATAGTAGTGTTGAATGAGCACTTCTGTGCCAGGACAGTCTCAGGAAAAGTGAATTTTGGAGAAATGATGTTGAAGAGTAGCAGAACTTGTCACCCCAAAATGTGCCTTTTTGGTGTAAGGATTATTTTAGGCTGATTATTTTAAAGAAACCATAGACACAGCAGAAACTCTGAAAACTGAGTAGAAATTATACTTTTGTAAAAGATCCACATTTATAATGGAAATCTTCATTCGTTAGGCGCTATTTCTCTCTGTACCAGGAAGAGGAGAATAACTTACCATAAGTTTCTAGAAACTTACTAATGAAAAAGGCAGAAACTTAAATCTGCAAAGCACTCTTGCCCTTGTTTACTGTGCTTTGCCTGATACTTCCCCAACTTGTTCCCCTCCCCACTCCCCTTGCAGTCTTTCTTTTGTTTTTGCTGGTAAAGTTATTTGAGATGGTGGTTTGGACCATTTTGGGCAGATACTCAGTTCTCCTGGGAATCTCCCATGTATAAAAGGTATACATCTTATTAAACTTCTGTTTGGTTTTCTTCTGTGAATCTGTCTTTAATTATAGCCAAGATCTTAGTCAAGAACCTAGAAGAGTAGAAGGAAAATTATTTTCCTCTCCTATAATAAAAGAAAATGCAAGTTAGAGAGTGACCCCTTGAACCTTTACTATTTTTAAGTCTTGTATACTTGGCCCTTCCCAGTTGCCTCCAGTTTCAGCTTTTGCCACTCTTTCTACAAATGTTCTATCTTCTGGTTAGGTGGATCTAGTCTCTTCTGCTTTACAGTCTGCCATGATTTTCATGTTTCTGGGCGTTTGCTTTTCCTTCAACCCGTAGTTCTTTCTGTCCTCATTCTCTTCCTGGCAAATACATTTGGGACTCAACTCAAATGTTGCTCCTTGAGGAAACCTCCTCTAGCTTGCAGGGAGTCACTCTTGCCTGTGACCACAGCATGGCCTTAACTGCGACACTTCTCATGAGGCGCAGAGCAGTGGTCTCCAGCATTGCACTGATAGTATTTCCTGTGGTCTCCAGCATTGCACTGATAGTATTTCCTGGGGCTTAACAGACAAATTCCTAGGCTCCAACTTCATTGCTTCTGACTCAGCCTACCTAGGGTGAGGCCTAGGAATTTGCATTTTAAAGGAAGAACCCATGATATGGAAAGTCATCTAGTCATACTTCGAAAAACCCTGTGCTAAACTAATTATTTGTTTTAACTGGTCTATTTCCTCTGCAATTATACCAGTTTCTCTGGGCACAAGTGTCTCTGGGGCTGAGCATAGTGCCTGGCACATAGTGGGCCCTCACTACTCTAGGGAGTCAGAGGAAAAGACAATCTTATTTGTTATACTGACTTTCATTTTCCTGATGAAGAAATGGAGGCCCATGGGACACATCGCTGGCCTTCAAACTCAAGCTTGAGTCTGTGGGATGAAGCCTACATTTCACATACAAAGAAAGTTTGTACGAAAGAAGAGAAGAATCATAACATATAAACACTTGCGTGGTACTGGAATCTTATTTTTTCTGTTCTGTTTATGCTTCTTTTGGGTTTCAGTCTAGATTCTGTCTTAGGCCAATTCCACCCTCAGGTAGATATGTTTTGGGAGGCTGTTAAGGCCATTCTCCTTCTTTGGAACTATGTCCTCAAACCCTGCTACCACCCTAGAGTTCAGAAAGTATAGAAGGATGTTTGTATGAGGTGACTTCAATTCTTAGTCATAACTGACTCTGAACTAGATATGAGATTCTCTCATCAGAAAGCCAAGAGATATAGGTGTTTTCACATGGTAAGGATCAGGGGTGCTGTAAGGTCATGTTGCAACTAGTTAGCACCATGGCAATGCAACTCACAATTTGTGAGGAATGAGTGGCTGGGGAGAAAGGGAGCAAATGCTGATGGGAGGGGAATTATTTTCATATACGTTAAATTCTCATACATTAGATTAGAAGTTTTATTATCACTACTTTATAGATTTGAAACAGGTTCAGTGAGTAGTTTCTTAACTTCACTTAGGGGATAGAGATGGAATTTAAAACACAGGCCTGTTTGACTTGAAACACTATACCACACTGTCCTGGTTACTCTTGCTGCTAACAAATCAATGCAAACCTTAGTAGCTTAAAACATTCCTCATTCTCTTATCGGATGAACCACCACCAATTAGTTCATCAAAACTTGCTGTCACTGGTGTGGTGCTAACATAACTAGTGCATTATCTTTTATTTGAAGCCTAATTCACTTATATAAAGAAAGATCAGCTGAAGGGACGGCCTTGGCCGAAAGAGAACTAATTTTTAATAAAGACTTTTTTTCTCATTCTGGCTGATTCCCAGGAGGGACTTTGGTCGGTGTTGAAATTTGTATCATTATTTTAATTGGAAGTCAGCTCAAAGCTAGTTTCCTATGGTCTCTGGGAGACCGCAGCACTTCTTAAATTTCAGAGTCCGTAGGAGTCACCGAGGGAGCTTGTTAAAATGTAGATTTTGTTTCAGTGTGCCCTGGGTGAGGCCTGAGATCCAGCATTTCTAGTGAGCTCCCATGTGACATCCGGCTGCTGGTTTACCAGCAACACTATTAGGTGGATTCTGTTGGTCAGGAATTCCAGGACAAGCCCAGCGGGAATGCGTTGTCTCACCCTTAATAGATAGGGGCAACTTCATGGCTGGGGCTGGACTCCGGTGAAGGCTCCTTCCCTTTCACGTCAGACAGTTGATGAGGCTGGCTGTTAGCTTGGACCATGGCTGGTAACTTGATCAGAACACCTCTCCATGTGCCTTGGATGCTCCAACAGCATGCTGGCCTCAAGGAAGTTCACCTTCTTATGTTGTGTCTCAGGACTCCAAAAGTGAGTATCCCTGTGAACACAGCAGCAGCTGTGTCACCTTTTCTGATGGAGTCTCAGAAGTCTCAAAGTCCCACTATTCTACCACATTATGTTGGCTATAGGTAAGTCATACCTATAGTTTCAAGGGAAAGGGACAAAAATCCCACCTCTGATGGCAGGATTATCAAAGGAACTGTAGCCATTTAAAAAAATGCCCTGTAGTTTGATGGGGTACCAATGGGGTATACTTGGACAGAAGATGGTTAAGTCACTTGTATCAAGTTGTTTTGCTTCCTACTGTTGCCCAGGGCCAGTTGCATTTAATAGTAAAGCAGCAGGTGGGACCAGAGGCCAGGCCACCTTTGGATGGTGTCTTGTTGACTACCTGGCTTATCAGCATCTGCCAGTTGTCTGTGTGGGCTTTGTCAAAGTGTGTAGTCCTCCTAAGCACTGGTGTGCATAAGCAGGAGCTCACTGTGATCAAAGGAAGGCCAGCACGTCAGACAGGGGAGTGAGCTGACTCAGGAAGGTGGAAGGCGAAAGGGACATGGTGGTCCAAGTCTGTGTTCGCCACAGTTTTAAGCTGAATGAGCGTATTCTGAATTACAAAGGGTCTGGAATATTCTGACCAGCAGTCATAAGGAATTGCAGCAGAAGGAAAACAGTCTGTCTGAAACAGCCTTGACTCAGACACTATGCTCCGGCAGATGATTTCCCTGCCTAAAGTCGCTCTAGTCCTCAAGAAGCAGCAAGAAGATGCTGGGAACTTTAAAGTGAGCAGGGAGCAAAGACTTGCTGAGATAATGATGAGTCACAGCCTTAGAGTTCAGGTTCAGGAAGATCCTGGTGCAGACACAGGTAGCAGTGTTGTGCAGAGTCTCAGCCCACGATGCACCTGGATGAGGTCCCAACCCATTCTGGATCCTTTTTATCACCCCTTCTCACCTCAGGATGTGAAGTACTGATCACCCTGCTTTCTTGAAGAAGCAATTACCAGATTCAGCCTCGTAATTCCGGTTCTCCGAAAGTGCTCAGAAACTTGTCTTTCAGCATGGGAAAGCAGGCTGAAAAGCTGAGGCCGTTTTAATTCTAATTTGTGTTTCTGTGGGTACGACCTTATGATAGGTTCAGTGTTTCTCTTTTCTTCCACTTGGGTGGTTTCATCCATTTTATTTGGGACATATTAGAGGCTCTGGACTTGGATGGGAGATGGTGGACCCAGTAGGTTATTACATTAGGCTAAGAGACCAGGAAGGGGTGGTATCCTTTGTCACAGCACACTGCCAGCCTCCTTGTCACCAAGAGGGAAAGTGAGAATGTGGATGGATGAACTAAATTCCTATCCAACCACCATGGATTTTATTTCATTTCATTCAATTTAGGCTTCCTGTGCTTTCCCATTGCGTCACAACTCAGTTCACTCCTATTCCCTTGGTTTCAATCCGTTTTGCAAGTTCCATTTTATTTATGTGAATATAAGATTTTATTCTGCTTACTGAGTTCCTATGTCCCCTCTGGATGAAATACCCTGCTAGCCACCCCAGGAAACACAAATATTAGTGCATCACAGGCTACTTATAAAAGTGACTTGGAGATTTGTCAAGCTACCTCAATTTTCTCCACTCCAAATTCCTCCTGTTACTCCTAATCTTCTTGGAAACGCTGTTCTACTTCTCTTCCTTTGAGGTCCTGAAGAGGAAGGAGCATGGGGGGTGGGGGGAGTTTGCATCTTGGGCTCTGACTAGCTCTTATTTTTCTGAAGCTGCAGAGGGTGTGCAATACAAAGCATGTAGTTGTCACCACACGTCTTTAATTCACATCTATGTTGATTGAATAAACAACAACCTGTATTACTAAACAAGACATTTTGCCTCTCTGGGTCTCAGTTTCCTACTCCTGCAGAATAGATGGTTTGACTAGGCCTGTGGCTTTCAGACTTTAATAGGGATTCTGGTTCAGAAGGCAGGTGCCAGGGGGATCAGATTGTGTCTGAGAGGTAGGATTGCACAGTGGTTGGAGGGCTGATGATGACCCCTTGAGAGAAGAGCAACATGGGGCAGTAACTGACTATTTAGGGGAGAATTTCTTGGAGAGTATTCTTTATGAGTAACTGAATCACCCAAGAAGTAGAGGCCATATCAAATATTTGATTTACAGTGCATTGAATAAATGAATGAAAAAAAGTCTTGGTCAATGAGAATTATACACAAAAGTTTAAAATTTTTCATGTATCATTAAGTGTTAGGTACTTCAACTAAGGTTGTTGAGACTAAACTTTTTAGTTTGTTTTTTTTTTGGTTTTTTTTTTAATAGTTTCTCCATGGGTCTTAGCATGAATTAGCTCTACTTCTGTAGCTGCGCAGGATGAGGGGAAAGCTTCTGGTGAGTGAGCTCTTAGGGGTGTTATCAAGGAGTTTCCATCTTCAGGGAGAATGCAAGGACTACAAATGGGCCCTTTTCTAGCCAAGGGTTATAGAAGAGACATAGGTAGTTAATGCATCTCCCTTCTTTGTTTTCTAGCTCCAACAGGCCTCTTTTCCTTCTAGCACCAACCAGTAAATTCAATTGGGAATCTATGTACAAGGGAGTGGTAGTGAATAAGACAGATGGAGATTGTCCTCAGTTATAATTAATATTTATTATATGATGGGCACTACATATTTTGCATATGTTAACTCGTAGAATCTTCACAAGAGCCTTGGGAAAGAGATACAGTCATCATCTCCATTTTAGAGAGATGGAAATTGAGAAATCACACACATGCCCACGCTTGCACAGCTACTGAACAGGAAGGCGGAGGTGTTGCTGGGATTTGAATCTAGGATTTGTGGTTTAAAGGCTTATGCTATCCCCCACCACAGCATACACACACATTATCTAGTGAGCCTGAGGAGAGCCTCTTGTCAAGTGTACATTTCAGTTAAAACACATGGATAGGTTAGAGAAAATTGAAATGGCTATGAAGTGTTCAATAGGTAATTTACAAACCACTTTGCAATACTCATTTTTTTTTTCCTTTGAGCTTTTGCAAAAGCTGTCCCACTGCCTGAAAAAATCCCTTCTATCTTCCCAAGAGTGGCATCCTTAAAACATACCTTTGAGATGTAATTTACATAAGATAATAATGGCTACATCAAGTTTACAGTTTAAAGAATTTTGTCAGTTGAATATAATGGTGTAGCAACCACCTCAATCAACATTTTTATCACTTAGGGATGTGCTCTATGCTTTACTCTTTGCCTGTGTTCTAGAATTTCATATAATTGAAATTATATAGCAGGTACTCTTTTTGTGTCTGCCTTCTTTCACTCACTATAATGTTTCTAAGATTTATTCATGTTGTAGTGGGGAATTTTTATTATATTACTGAGTCCATTGCATGCATTTATTCTCCTTTAAAAATTCATTTACTTGTTGGCAATTTGGGGTATTTCTAATTTTATCTATTATGAATTAAATCTTCAATGAACATTTTTGTTCTCTTTGTGAATACATTTTCATTTCTTTTTTTTTTTTTAATTGTTAAAAAATATTGAGGTAACATTGGTTGGTAACAATTACATAGTTTCCAGGTGTACAACTCTACATGACATGGTCTATGCATTGCGTTATGTGCTCACCACCCAGAGTCACTCTCCTTCTATCACCATATAGTTGATAACCCCCTCCCCCCAGCTCTTTCACCCACCTCCCCCTTTACCCTCAGGTAACCCCCAAACTATTGACTGTGTCCATGAGTCTTTGTTTCTTTGTTACTTTCAGTTTTATATTCCACCTATAAGTGAGTTCATATATTTCTTGATTCATTCAGTCTGACTTATTTCACTTAATAAGATGGTTTCAAGGTCCATCCATGTTGTCACAAATGGCTGAATTTCATCTTTTCTTAT
>PVKE010031054.1:0-19261 GCA_004027555.1 Craseonycteris thonglongyai
TCATTTTTTGTTTTATTAAATTTATTGAGGTGACATTGGTCAGCAAAGTTAGGTTCCAGGTGTACAATTCTACAATATATCCTCTATGTGTTGCATTGTGAGCTTACCACCCAGAATCAGGTTTTGTTTCATTTTGTTTTTCTTTTTTCTTACAGAGGGGAAGGGGGAAAGGGTGCTGGGGAGGGACACAATTCAATCCAATACAGCCTCTAAATGGAGAATGTAGAGGGATGTACAAAATCCTATTCATCCTTAAACCCCAGGTTAAATGTTGTCTTCTCCAGGAGAACTTGCCACTTCATGCCAGCTAATGTTATCTCCACTGGGCCATCTGGTTATTCACACACTGTCCACGGGTTCTCCCCGAGTCTAGACCACCTGCATCAGAATCCCATACAAATGTATGTTCTCCCTGCTCCAGCCCCTGCCACTGTCACTGCTGCCAGAGTCAGGCTGTCTGGGCCTGGGGCCTTGGAGCACGCATTGTAGAACATCTCCCTGGGAGATTCTGATGCAGCAGAGGTTTAGGACGCCCCATGCCATGTTGTGAACTCCATGATGGGTTCTCTGCTGTATCTCTGTCTTACATTTATTTAAGCTGATAAGATGCACCATGCAAGGGTGTGGCCCTGGAGTCAGAATGCCTGAGTTCTGCTACCCATTAACTGTGTGACTTCACGTTACTTACTGAAACTCTCTGTGCCTCTGCTTCCTCATGTACATAAGAATAATTATAGGGCTTACCTCGTAAGGTTGTGATGAGAATTAAATGAAATAAAGTATATAAAAACACTTAGAACAGTGTCTGGTACACTCAGTAAATTTAAGTTGTCATGAAACAGAATAGATTGGTAATTGCTTATTTTTTCACTATGTTCCTAAATCCTTTCCTCCCAGGAGCATACCTTAATCTTTCCACCATCATAAGTTATTGCTAACATTTATTGAATCTTTCTTTTTCTTTCCAGGTACTGTGTTAAGCTCAGTGTGTGCTTTATCTCATTTCTCCCTCACAACAGTGATACAAGGCAGATGATCTTATAATCTCCCATTTTATGGATAAGGAAACTAAGGGTCAGACAGGTTAAGTAATTTGCCCAAAGTCCCAAAGCCAGTGAAAGATGAGGTATCAGCTTGGGCCCCTGTTCTCACTGCTTCCTGGCCCTTCTGGTGCCCCCTAAGTCACTCTCTGTATCCTCATCCGGCCCAGCCCTCTCTCTGAATCAACTTCCTACACTTCCTCTCACACAGCTTCCCCACACCAAATTCTATCTTTTCTGGTCTCTTCAAACCATGCTTTTCCATGCTTTGCCTTCTTGGGTTGGGCCCTCCAAGATGTCCTCTTTTTTAGAGGTATTGAATCTAACTACCGGTACCATATTTTTCCATGTACAAGATGTCCCCATGTATAAGACAACCCCTACTTTTCTAACCCAACCATAAGAAATCAATACACAGGTTACTCCTGTGTATGAGACAACCCCCAATTTTTGGTCTAACAGTTTTAGACAAAAGTATCAGCATATACATGGAAAAATACAGTATAGTTCTCCATCTTCCTGGGGAGGTCCTTCAAATCCTACATCCGCCCCTTGGATCTCCCAAACTCAAATCCCCCCTCATGCACCGCCATTCTGGCTGGTTTCTTCCCAAACCCTAGGGGACCCTTGTTCCATTGAGAGCCTGCCTCCCACTTCCTTCCTTGTCTATAGTTCCTTCAGGTGGGGAGACCTCAAAGTCCGCATGCCAGGCAGCCAACAGCCAGTCAGCCTTTGGATGCCACCCCCGTACTCCATCAAATCTCAGGTCTCTGGGCCACCCCTGACCCTTCCCTCAGCCCCAGTCAGGAAGGGGCCTCTCACCCTGTGCCACTCTGCCGTCCACCCTCCCACGTCTGGTCGAAGGCCCAGGGTATGGGGCCGCTGTCAGGCACACAGGCCTTATCACTACACAAACACTTCCTCTTTCCCCCAATGCTGGTTCTCACACAATAGGTAATCAGGGTAAACTTCCTCTGACAAGTTACTGAGCAAACACTCACTGTGCCCCTGCCCTAGGGGAACCCAAACCTGGACTCCACACCAAAACCTTGAATCTGGCGGAGATGAAGCACAGAAATGAGTATCAGATGTCCTGATGCTTTGTGGTCCAGCACACCCGTCCCACTTCTGATCTTTATCCACTGTCTGTACCTTGGGGTTGCCTTAGCTGTGAAATGGAAATAATGCTGCCTGGCTTGTTGTGAGAGTGAACTATGATCTGAAAATGGCCTGGAAGAGCACCTAAGATCAAGACATTAGCCCCAGGCCGGGGGTCCACCAGGAGCTGGAGGAGGCTGACCTGGGTTGGAGAGGAATGTGGTTTACAGGAGTGGCTGCCCCCAGGGACTAAGTTCCACCTTGAAAGCAAAATGCCATAAAGAATGGCTTCTTTCTCTAGTCTCTGCTCTTTTGAGGCTTAGGGTAGGTGTGGTGCCACATTTCAGGTATAATATGAGTGTTCCCTACATAGGACAGGGTCAGCCAATCAGGGTGTTGGGGGACACTAATGGAGTATAGACATAACCCCTTAGTTTAATGTGTGTGTGTGGGTGTGTGTGGGTGGGTGTATGGCAGTGATAAGTCATAACATGTCCCTATGTGCCACCAAGAGAACATCATAGGGTAAGTTGATTTTCTAGGTAAGTGCTAACTGTAGACACAGCCTACGGTGGGGAGATCACTGGAGGCCTGGAGTACCTGGAAAATTCCTCACTGTTGAGGAATCAGTATGCAAAATCACAGCCATCCTGTGACATGTCAAGACACTGGAGTGAAGACAGTTCCCTCCCTCCACCCCTCCATCAAAACATGCAAGTAAAACTAACAACCTTTCAACCTCCATGTGTGGTTCTTGCTTAATACTTTCGGGCTGCTTTGTGTCCTGGCCTGGGTTTGCAGGAAACATGGGGCAGAAAGAAGAGTCAGGGCCAGAAAGGGCTGGGCACGGAGGTGGGTAGGTGTGGGGGAGGCTCACAAAGCGGTGTCCGAGGAGTCATCGGGATCATAGGCATTAGAGAGCTGGCTCAGGTGCCCTCCTGGCCTCAAATGGAGTGACATGGAGAAAGGATGTGCTGACTGACCCTGCACTGAAGGAAGATTCTAGAGCAGGATACCAAGAGGAAGCATAGTGCCACGGTGGACGGAGCCTCGACTTTCGTGTGAGGCTGAGTTCTCATGGGGTCTCCGCTCGATAGCCAAGCTACTTTACCTCTTTGAACCCCAGTTGCCTGCTCTCTAAATGGGAAGAGCACCTGCTTTACGGAGCTCTTGTGAGGACTGTAAGTTAGAGCACAGCCTGCAAGAATGTAGCATTTAAGTCCTCTTCCCCATCTCAAGCTTCTAGGAACGCCTTAAAGATAGACTATATTTAGTACCCGGCTCCCTCCTCTGGCAACCTAGCATTAAGTTAGACTTTAAATACTTATACTAAAGCCTCTTCCAGTTCTCGAATTCTCTGAATTCTCTGCGTGGACTGGGCGGGAGAGATCAGTCATGGATTCATGTCCTGGGGACTTGGCCACCAGTGCTGGAAGGCTGGGCTCTGAGCACCTTCTGCAGTGCCCCTGGGTGGAAGAGCCTGTTAGATGGGGTGTGGGGGAGATTCCCAGAAGCCTGACAGCTCCTTTCCTACACAGGGTTCCCATTTCTGGCTTCCTTCAGTCCTCTTTGCTGAGGTTTGTTTTGGGTGATGGCAGGTGTGGCTGTTAAGAAAATTCTAAGGATCCACACGGCCACCAACCGCCACAGGCCAAGAGAATCAGAATCTCATAGATGGGAGCTAGGCTAAGGGGACTTTTTTTTAACAAAACTCCCCAGTATATTTTATGTGCACTGAGAGTTGAAAATCACTGTTTCTGGGTGAACACTCCAGGACTCAACCTCTCGTCATAGCCTGAGACAGCTTTCCGGCAATGGATATCCCGTTACAATAACATTCTTTTCCAGAGTGGGCTGAAATCAGCCTCTGGGTAGCTCCTCTGCACACCCACTCTAGAAGGGCCAGTCAGTAGCTCTCTTTCTTCTATTAAAGTTGCCCTTCCCTCCTTCCCCATCCCTCCTGGCACTCCGCCCTTTCTGTCCCTCATACTCACCAAGCTGCTCCAGCCCTGGGCCTGGGGTGTTCTTCCCCAGCCTGGTTTGTGGCTGGCTCCTCCTCATCCTCTGGGTTTCACAGCCCCCCAGAGAAGCCTTCCCTCACCTGCCTAGTCCATGTGGCACTCCTCCCAAGGGCAACACTAGGAATATTCCCCCACTAGAAAGGAAGATCCATGGCATCAGAGAACTTGTCTAACTGGTTTATCACAGTGCCAGGGCAAATGGATTCTTGATAACTATGTGTTGAACAAGTGAGTGAACATGTACATAGAACATGTTTCTATATGAAAATCTATGTTTTTATGTACATATGCCAATACAGAATGTGACGCGCGGTCTGAAGTGGAAAGGAGCAGATGTTATTAGGGAAGAAGGCATCAAGAGAAGGGAAACACATTGAGCACTGACTCGGGGCCTGGCACTACTCTAAGGCTTTTCATACCTCTCATCCTCACAACAATTCACTATGAAAATTTTAAAGATCTGCAGCCACCAAGGTCCAATAGAATCAGAATCTTAGAAATGGCTGGTCAGCATTATTATCCCCATTATACAGATAAAGAAACTGAGACTGGGGAAAGCCGGGACGGCTCAGCGGGTTGAGCGCTCGCTTTGAGGCCATGAGGACCGAGGATCGAATCCCGGCTCCGGCCCAGGCAGGACCCACATGCTGAACTGGGGGAGTTCCCACAGTTCGGTTCTCTAGCTGTCTCTGTCTCTGTCTCTATCTCTATCTGTCAAAAAGTAAAATAGAAATAAATATGCACTGAAGACAAAAAGATAATTTCTCTCTATAAATGTGAAAAGATAAAAAAATAAAAATTAAAAAAAAAGAAACTGAGACTAAAAGAGGGGAAAAATTAAAATTAAACTACAAACAAATGACAGAGCAGGATATAAACCTGAGTTTATGGGACTCCAAAGCTGCCTTTTCATTGCATCATTCTTGAAGGAGAAATTACCTTAATCATTAACCTTTTCCCCATTATTAGAGAATAAGAAACTTCTGGAGAAGCCGGGATGGCTCAGTGGGTTAAGCGCTCACTTTGCAGCCCCAGGGACTGAGGATTGAATCCCTGCCCTGGCCTGTGCGGACCCATATGCTGAATTGGGGAGTGCCCCCAGTTCAGTTCTCACTGAGGCCCAGTTCCTGCCCTGTGCAGCCCCGCGCCCACCTGTGGAATGAAACTATGTGGAAAAACCAATGATGTACAACTATGGAGACTGTTCTGGGCCCTCCCCCTTCTCTCTGTCTCTGTATCTCTCTCACTCTCTGTCAAAACAATAAAAATAAATCTTTAAAAAAACTTCTGGTGAATGGGGCCCCAGATAACAATGGCTAAGTTGTGATTGGAACAAGACAGATAAGAAAGGGAAAGAGAATTTTTACTAATAGTCTTGCCACAAGATCATTTTAAAATCAACCTAATTTTTAAATTTTATTTGTGATCAGTTAAGAATTTACATTCCTTTCCTTTTGTTAAAATGTGTGTGTGTGTGTGTGTGTGTGAGAGAGAGAGAGAGAGAGAGAGAGAGAAAGAAAGAGAGACTATATATATGAGGGTTGTCCCAAAAAATCCAAACATTGTCAATAAAATGAGAATGGTTACATAGCTGGATACTTTCTGGAATATATATATATATTAAGTTCTCAGAACTCAGTACTTCTGAGTAGGATTTCCTAGGTCATCAGGATGTCCTGAGTGTATAAATAACCTTTCTGGACACTAAAGTGCATAACCCAGAGGGTTATAATGCATAAACACAGAGGTGTTTGGCTTCACTGAGCATCAGCAGGCTAGTATGTTTGGTCCCCCTATCTTAAAATTCAAAGTCTAATTTCTAGTCAAAGAAATAAAGCACACCCTTAAGAATATACCTATCAAAATATCCACAGAACTTGGTTTATACCCAGATTCTCTGTAATCCTAGTTTCTGGGAACCATTTCTGCTCGAAGCCACACAATACCTTTTCTTTTTTTAAATGTCAGGGCTTTTTAGCTTTAGAAAACAGGAGCAATTCTGGGTTAACTGATAAGAAAAAAGGGGCAATCTTTTGGAAGGATATTGAGGAGTTTACAGAATTCAAGGAAGAACTGACCAGGCCAGAGGGGATCTCCAGAAGATGAAGTCATCACTCAACTTCAAACCTCTCATCCCAGGATCCCTGCTCAACATTCAAATTTCAGGAGAGAATCTGATTGGCTTAGCTTAGGTCATGTGCTCACCTCAGATGATCTGTGATTGGTTGTCCCCTAGAATTTTGCAGGACAGGGAAAAGAAGACAGTTCTCGGGGAAGCCGGGATGGCTCAGTGGGTTAAGTGCTCACTATGCAGCACAGGGGACCCGGGATCGAATCCCAGCCCCGGCCCGTGCGGAACCATATGCTGAACTGGGAGCTCCCCCAATTCAGTTCTCTGTCTCTGTATCTCTCTCTCTCTCTCTGTCAAAATAAATAAATAAATATTAAAAAAAAAGAAAAAAAGAAGACAGTTCTCAAAGGAAGAGATGCTGGCCAGAGAGACAAGACATGTCTGCTTTTGTAGACACTGGATGCTTCTGGACATAGACATGATGTAATTAACTTAGATCACATGTCTCTAGGTGCTTGAATCAATGGTTCTGTTGATCCTTTCAACAAACCAGTAATGTGGGTACATTAATTAATTAATGTATTTATTTATTTATTTATTTACTTAAGATTTATTTTGTTATTTGAGAGAAGGCAAAAAAGAAAGAGAGAAGGGAGTAGGGCCCAGAGTGGTCTCCATAGTTGTACATCATTAGTTGTGACATGGTTTCATTCCACACAGGTAGATGTGGAGCCATATGGAAGGAGGTTTGGCAGGGGGTGTGAATCAGGGTTCTTCCACCTGGTAGGTGAGAACTTTCACCACTGAGCCAACTTGGTGGTCACCAGTTGCATCATAGTTCAGCATATGGGTTTGCCTGGGCCAGGGCCGGGAATGGAACATGGAATTTAGGGATTGAGAGGCAAGCACTCAACCACTGGGCTATCCCAGCATCCCCCAATTCCTATTTTACCTTTTTTTAAAAACTGAACTGGGGGCCTCACCACATTCGGGAAGCACACCCCAGTTCAGCATGTGGGTCCGCCTGGGCCGGAGCTGGTATTTGATCCTTGGTCCTCGGGGCTTCAAAGCAAGCGCTTAACCCGCTGAGCCATCCTGGCTTCCCCTATTTTATTGTTTTTGACAGAGACAGAGAGAGAGAGACAGAGAGAGAGACAGAGAGAAGGGGGAGAGCCCACAGCAATCTCCATAGTTGTACGTCATCAATTTTCATCATGGTTTCATTCCACACAGGTGGGCGGGGCCACACAGGACTGGGAACTGGGCTGGGGGCCTCCTGCTTGGGAAGCATGTCCCCACAAGCTGGAGGCTGAACCCGAGGGCGAGAACCGAACTGGGGGTCTCCCACATGGAAGCATACCCCAGTTCAGCATATGGGTCTGAATAGGCCAGGATTCGATCCTGGGTCCCTGGGGATGCAAAGTGAGCACTTAACCCGCTGAGCCATTCTGGCTTCCCCTCAGTCCCTATTTTTAAAGATGAGGAAAACTGCAGTTTTGAGAGGTTACATGAATTTTCCCAGGAGGTAAAGTGTTTTTGGACACTAAATCCTGTTTCTTTTTACTATATGATATTTCTAACCTTTAACGTCATTGATTTGGCTCTAAAGTGTTTAAACAGAGAGAGAGGCAGGAGACAGGTTAGCAAGTTGTTGGAGTCAACTAACGTGGAAGGAATGAACTGGGCTGGGCCAGGGGGGAATGGGAGGAAGCCACTAGACATGAGGCACAAGGGCTCAAAAAGTAGTTTGCAAACTAGACTGAACATTACAAATATTGGGGCAGCTTGTTAAAAATACCCACCCTGAGAATCCATCTCTGATGTGAACCAGAATTCTCACTGGGTGATGACTGGGAACCTATAATTTTTAAAACACACACCCGTCCTACAGTGGTAATCATTTTGCAATATATAAGCATATCAAATCAACACGTTGTATACTTACACAATCTTATATGTCAATTCTACCTCAGTAAAGATGGAAAAATTTAAACACACACACACCCAACCCCCAGATTGGTGATTAGTCTGTAGCCAGCCAGACACTGATCTGTACATGAACATTTTGAAACCAGTGACCTATTAGACCCTTTTTTCTAAATGTCCTCTAGTCCAGTTTCTTGTCTTATCTCTGTGCTGTTGCAGACGAGCATTATCAAGGTATAGATTTTGAGTAGTTGCAGTTCGTACTCATTACATTTAGAGTCATATAGCCACAGTATCTCTTCTGAGGTCCAAGGGATGAGAACAAGAACAGAGAGGGAGGGCGGCTCCTCCCCACTCTTTGATTTTGTTAGTGTGTCTGGTGCTTGAGGCTTCTGATAGGGACTCTTGGGAGATGACTTTGCCAGCTTTCCCTTTGTGGAGGATAATCTTGGGTTCTTACCCTCCCCTTCGCTATAGTAAGTCTCCATAACTAACACACCCAAGTCTGGTATTTCTGAACTTATGGCTCTGTGCTGAATACATGCCATTCCTGGAGCCAGAGGCTCATTTTGCAGTTTTTCTTCCCTACCCCACCCTTTGGTCCTGCTGATGGGCTGATCCAGACTTGGTGCATGATAACCCACAAGTTCTGGGTGTTCTCTCCATGACATTGCAGAGAAATACAGATTTTGTAACATCTGGAATGAGAAGGAACAGTGGTCTTTGGGAGTAGGGTCTGATAGAGGTGTGAGAACAGGTTTTATGGTTTCAACATTCCTCCATTGGTACAGTGAGAGGACTCATAACAATGAATAATTAGGTAAGGATTTCCCTCACCTCAGTCATTTGAATATCATTCTCATGGTTTTCCCTTTGCCAAATCTGTGTGCCATCTATCTGTTATGTACTGAATATTTTTCATTAAATTAATTAACATATTTTGATGGCGTATTCATGAACTACTCTAGCCTTGCCATAAACAATAATAATATTCATGAAGTCAGATTCACAAAACAAGATCTGATTGCTATCTGTAAATTTTCTTCTAGTACACATTCAAATAAATACACATATGTTAAAATTGTGTAAATATTCATCCGTGTACTATCTCAAATCCTCCCATAGAGAGAGGGATATGTATCATTAGAGATATATGTATCACACTTCGGGAACATTATCCTAGAAAAGCCCATGTTCTAAGAGGTATGTTGTCCAGACCCCTTAATTCATCAGTTTGTATGTCAACCATAGAATATTTTTTGAGAGGCTATTTAGTGAAAAACTGTGCTTTTATAACCTCTAGTTGAGAAGTTAAGGGTTAGAGCAGGAAACAGGAGACACTCAAGGAATTTAATGGGGAAGGAAATAAATGATTTTATAATTTATAATATCAGAAAGGTGGGAGGACTGAGCTGTCTCTCGGAATGAATATCAGAGCTCTGCAAAACAGACCTGCCAGGGGAACTGTGACGTTTCCATAATCAGGCGGCGGCTAGTGGGACTCTCAGTTGAAGAATTGACCACCATGGCTGTAATCCAGGGGTCAGGTGCCCCGTCGCCCCTAACCCCCACCTCCTCCGCCTCCTGTTCCACTTGACACTCGTGGATCTGGAAATTGAACTCTGGACTGCTGCTGTAGATGTCCACATGGCCTTGTCACTGCTTGTCCCCAGCACATAGCCAAAGCATTAGGAAGTTGACCCCTGACTTTGTTCTGCCTTTTATCTCTCATGAATGGATTTCATTGATAGAATCTCATTTACATCATTCAGAACTCTAGCCGTAAGGTAGGCTAAGGAACAGTTTATAGTTCTCTGGCTATAAAGGAGGCACAGTAAATGTGGGAGTGGATGGTGAGAGGCAATTAATTTTATCCAAGACACTGCCTGTCAGCGTCAGCTCTGCTGCTGATTCCCTGTGAACCAAGGAATCGCTAAGCCAAGGGAGAAAATGAGACTGACGCAGGTTCTAATTATTACCTTACAGTTGTTCTTTTGTGAATTGGATGTGTGTGTGTGTGTGTAAAGGCAGGTTTTGTGTAATCTGAAGTTATATACTTGCAAACCTACTAGCTAAGTCAATAAGAGTGATCTTGGTGGCACAAATTGACACGCCATGCCAAAAATCTCAGTGGCTCTTCACTGTCTGTAAAAGTGAAGTCCAGTAATAACCTTGTATTACATGCCTTTTACAAGGTGGCCTTAGCACCCAGCCTGTTTTGTGACAGCCGTCCACTCCAGTCAAAGAGATCTAGTAACAGAAAAAGCAGCCCAGCTTCCTCCTTGCCTTTCCTGTCAACAGGGCCAGGAGAGCTGTTTCTTTTCCCTCTGGCTCCAATTCTGTTCTCCTTCCTCACGTCCTGAAACAGGCTTTGCTCTCTCACTCCCTGCTCCTTCTTTTTGTTAAATTTATTGGGATGACATCAGTTGGTAAAAATGACATAGGTTCCAGGTGTACAATTCTACATTACATCGTCTATGTGTTGCATTATGTGCTCACCACCCAGAGTCAGTTCTCTTTCCATCACCATATATTTGATGTCCCCTTTCGGCTCCCCATCTCCATCCCCTGATCTCCCACCCACTACCCCCTTACCCTCAGGTAACCATGAAACAATGACTATGTCCATGAGTTTTTGTTTCTTTGTTACTTTTGGTTTTATATTCCATCTATAAATGAAGTCATATGTTTCTTGACTTTTTTCAGGCTGACTTATTTTGCTTATATGCTGGTATCAAGGTCCATCCATATTTTCACAAATGACTGTATTTCATCTTTTCTTATCACTGAGTAGTATTCCATTGTGTAAATATACCACAACTTCTTTATCCAGTCATCTATCAAAGCTCCTTCTATTAACAAAAACTATTCCACTCACTTGGTTGCCTGGTTTCCACCCTCCTGGTCACCCTTTCACGTCTTCGCTTCCTGCTTGGGAAGGGGCTCCAGCCATCTGCTCCTGTTACACTCTGATTGTGTATGATCAGAATGTGCAAAGGTGCACCTCCTAGGAAGCCATTGGAATGCAGACTCCATTTCCATCCTTACCATAAGTCTCATGTGGAGCTTTGGCTACTGACCAAGGCCTGCCAGTTAGGATTCCAAATCTCCAGTGTGATCCCTCATTCCTGTACTAGACAGAATTTCTAAAATGGTCTCCCCTACTCTCTAAAGATGTCCTAATCCCCAGAACCTCTGAATATGATCTCACTTCTGTGATTGTATTATGTTATTTGGACAGTTGACCTAAGACAGGGAGATTATCCAAGCAGGCCTAATCTAATTACGCAGCCCCTTAGGAGCTAAGAGCTTTCTCTGACTGACAGTAGGAGAAGAAATTGGAGGTTCAGAGCATGAGGGAGAGTCAATGCACTGTAGTGGGCTTTGAAGATGGAGGAGTCACTTGAGAAATGTGGGAGCAGAGAGCAGACTCTGGCTGGCAGTCAGCAAGGAGACAGGGACTCAGTCCTACAGCCACATGGAGCTGGATTGTGCCAACATCTGAATGAATTTAGAAGTGAGTTCATTCACAGGGCCTCCCAGACAAAAGCCCAGCCTGCTTCATAATATCTTGACTTTAGCCTTGCACGAACTTAAGTGGAGAGCCCAACTGGACTTCTGACCTACAGAATGTCAGCTAACAGATGGGTGTCTTTTTAAGCTAAGTTAGTGGTGATCTGTTATGCAGCAACAGAAAACTAAAATACCTCCTATCCACTGCCCAGTGTTGACCTTGGCATCACCTCCTGGCTCTATGGGACTCATGTACCCTTTTATTATAGGATGCTTTAGCTTGGACGCCTTCCCTTAGTCCCTCAATATTTGTCACATTCTATCAACACTATGTGAACACAGGCCTGGCCTCCCTTGGATTGTTTCATCTGATAGATCCGTGAACTGTACCTGTAAGGCTTCTGATGAACCATGTACTTCTTTGCTCCAGTTGTTGGGGTACTTACAGTATTTAACTGACTGGGACTGGAATCCCATATCTAATGGGACTGTGACATTTATTACCCATATCCCTAACACCTAGCATATAGTTGGTGCTCAATAATCTGTATTGATGGTACTAATGCATATAGAGAGAAGAAAATCTCTGGATCATCCCCATCCAGCATATCCCAGTGTTGGCATTTGGTGTTCTAGCCATGTACACTATGTATAGTTCCCAGGAGACACCATGATCTCCCTTGCCTCTAAGTTCTTCCACCCTTACCTCCTGTACTTACCTCTCTTTCAGCCAGTTAAATCTGCTTATTCTTCAGGTCTTGGCTCAAATATAACCTCTGAAAAGTGTTCTCTGTTCCCCAGTTGAAGTTTAGGCTCTCCTTTGTTCCCTGGCAGTACCCCATTGCACAATTGCCTCTGTGATTGTAACTGTCCTTTTGTTTGTCTGGAATCCCTTCTAGACAGTAGGTTCAATGATGGTAAAATTTTTTTTTTCTTTTTTTAGAAACTCCAGCACCTCACACAGGGTGGGTTCTCAATAAACCTTTACTGAATGGCCATGCTTTTTAATCACCTGGGGATCCTGTTAAAGTGCAGATTCCTATTCTTAGATCTGGGTGAGATCTGAGATTCTCCAGAACAGGTAATGCTGATGCTGTTGGTCCATGAAGCATACTTTGAATAACAAGGTAATAGAGTGGACACTCTCACCATTACCCCATGGTGGCAAAAAGTTTGCATTTAAGAGAAGCTAGGGGAAGCCGGGATGGCTCAGTGGGTTGAGTGCTCACTGCATTGCTGGGGACTGAGGATCGAATCCTGGCCCCAGCCCGTGTGGAACCATGTGCTGAACTGGGAGTTCCCCCAGTTCAGTTCTCTCTTTCTGTCTCTGTATCTCTCTCTCTCTCTCTCTCTCTCTCTCTCTGTCAAAAAACAATAAATAAATAAATAAATAAATAAACAAATAAATAAATAGTTTTAAAAAAAAATGAGAAGCTAGACAGAGTTTAGGGTTAGGCTGACCAGGCATCCCATTTTAAATGAGGCAGAAAACAATGTTACTGTCCCATTTCAAATGGGACATCTGGTCAGCCTATTTAGGGTGCAAATAATGGTCATAGAACAAAATTTCCTGTCACTGCTAAACTAGCTGACTCATCTACACAGATAAAGCCAATAACCTTGGCCTTATTAGCTACTGAGCTAACTGCCACAAACCACTAAATAACAACATTTGGCTAATTTGCATTTCAAAATTGTTTTCTTCCCTTGCTCATACTCTAGAGCAGGTGCTAATGAACCATGAAATGTCTAAAGCATTGGAAGGAGAAAAAAGAGGCAGAATTGACCCATGCCTGAACAAGGCTGCTTAAAAATCAAGATCTCCAAAAGGCAATGTGGCATCCGGGATTGGATCCTAGAACAGAAAAAGGACATTGGTAGAAAAACTGATGAAATCAGCATAAAGTAGGAAGTTTAGTTAATAGTAATGTACCAATGTTGGTTCCTTAGTTTTGACAATTGTACTATTAGGAGAAACTGGGTGAGGGGCATCTGAGAACTCTGCAACTTTTTTATAAATCTAAAATTATCCCCAAATATAAAGTTTATAAAAAGAATCCAGAGCTACAGTGAATAGATTTTTCTTACTTTGTGTAATAGTATTACAAGTTTCTGAAAATGTAAAACAATTGCCATTGACTTAACAATAAAAGTGTTAGAAAAGTGTGTTCAAGGGGGGAAAAAAAGTCTTAACGGCATGCTGACAAGGTAGCATACTAGTGACACCTACATTTGAATTGCTTTGCCATATATCCTGAATTTGTTCCTGATCCCTACCTTGATTTCTTCAGGAATTTCTTCTATTCTTGAAAATTTCTTGCTTCTATAATCAAGATTCAGGGTGTCTTTTGTTTCTTTGTGTGCCATTATCTTACAGACTTACCAGTAGTCATGGTATCACATTTTGCCTCACCTGTGTTTCCTTATATACTAGATACTCCAAGCCTGGTGAGGCCAATGTACTTGAACTTATCCATTGTTGCATAAGCACCTGCTGCAAACTGGGCACATTACAGATTCTTAATTAATTTGTTAGATGGATGAATAAAGGACGTACTTCAGCATTTGAATTGAATTTCTGCCTGGAAAACATGAATTTTCCAATGATATTTTCTTATGTAACCATATTCCTTTGATGGAACTTGATGGAACTTAGGAGATCTTCAAGTCTTATAAAAAACTTGCATCCTTTTCCACCTCCAGTGAATTCATGGAAAGTCACGAAGACCTTATTAATTCTTATAGAAACCACCAATTAATTAATATAGTGTATAGTGAGTATGCTGTGGTCTCAGGAGGCTGCTGCCCAGGCCCTGCACTAAGATGTGGGCTCTGGGCTGGCCACAGAGGTATAGTCAGAGCCTGTGTTGTCAAAGATATGTGTATTTATTGCTTTGTCCCTCCTACAGTGCCTGATTCCCTAAGGAAGCTGCTCTTCTCCCACTCCATTGTGATGGGAAAGGAACTCACAGTTCGTCTGCCTCCCTGGCAGAACTGTAACTTCTGCCAGGCCAATCCGAGCCATTTCTATAGTTTGTAAAACTTGGAGTTGGAAAAGGAGGGGCTTCTTCCTTTTAGAGCATGGAATGGAGGGATGTGATAAAATAGCAGCTGTTGGCTACCTTCCCTGGCCCACGGAGAAAATCTGCAGGAGAGAGGGCCTCAGTCAAAATATGGAAACAGACGGAGAGTGAAACCTACCATCCATGTTTAAGTGTCTGGATCCAACTGTACTTTTGGCCACCTCATCCCCCGACCTTCCCAGTTATGTGAGGCAACAAATACTCTTTCTTCTTAGGCTGATTTGGGTCTCTGTCAGTTTCCATAGAGAGTTCTGCCATGGAGATATCTATAATCCTGGAGAGAAATGTGCAAGTTCAGATCCACACTTAATGGGGACTAATAGCAGCTCAGCCAGGGAGCCGGCTATGCAGGCCTCTGTTTGGATTGAGTGCGGTGGTCGAGATAGGCAACTGCCCCTCCTCGGATTCAGGCTGTCCCTTCCATTGTATGACACTGTCACTGGCAGATGGTGCCTCACCCACAGACTGCATTTCCCATCTCCTCTTACATTTAGGTGGGAACACATGTTCAGTTCTCACCAATGAAATGTCAGTGCAAGTGAAGTGTCACCTCCAGGCTGGAAGGCGGTTACAAAGCAGGGGTTCTTTCTCCACTCTCTCCTTTCTGCTACCCACTAGCCAGATAAGGAGGGTTCTGAGGCCCCCAAGGATGGCACAGCCACAGCTAAATAGAAGGAGACTGGGTCCTGTTTTCAGGCCAGGAAATCTCCCATTTGACTGTTATGTGAGTGAGCATAAATTTTTATTATGTTTAGCCACTGAAATATGGGGGTTTCTTTGTTATAGCAGCTAGCATTACTCTAATACATTTCTAAGAGCTGGAGCTAGATTGAGTGGAAGATTTTATAAGTAGGAAGAGTCACCACAGAGCTTAAGAGAGAAGGGCCCAGAGCTGAAATAAGAGCTGAACTCTATGGTAAAGTCCAAGGGATGATTTCAAGGAGGAAAAAGGAGACAAAGTTGAAGGATCAGCAACCAGCGTGGGCCCTAAAAGAAGTGGTGAGTGGGGAACAAGAGCAGGGACAGCTGCCAAGTGAGAGCAAACCAAGCAGGGGTGCTGGTGGCTTGATTTTGTGGCCGCCAGCAGCGTGAAACATGGGGTGGGTCTTCCTGGTATAGAGGGGCAGGGGCAGGAAGCATAGGTAACCTGAGAGAATGGTGCCAGGTGTCCAGCCTGGGGATGAATCGAATCCACAAACAGGAAATCAGTCATGATGTCAGAACCTCCAAGGCTTGGGAACACGTTGGGATGTAGAACAGGAAACAGGTCAAGGCAAGTGGTTTAGAACTAATGATTGAGGTATTTTGCATGGAGTCTCGAGATGGTCTTAGCAGGTGAAGACAAGGAAGATAGCAGGCCTGGTGGGAATGGGACAAAGGGAAAAACACACACCCTGTCCAAAGGGGGCTGTTGCTCAGCTCTGGTGGGTTATTGTCATGTGTCCATGGAGCCCTAGCGTCTTCAGGTCTTCCAATTTCTCATGAAAAGCAGGAAATCATTTTCTTTCTTTCTTTTTTTTTTTTTCTGGTAAAATCTGGTTTTTAAGTGCTAACTAATTCAAAATTTTAAAAAACACCCTGTAGGCCAAACAAAACACATTCACCGGCTGAACTGGCCCACTGGCGACCAGCTTCTGGCCTCCAGCTTAAAGGAAATGGGCAGAACCAGACGCATGTAAAAAAACAAAAACAAAAAACATGAAAATCACTCACAGTTTCCTTTGATTTCCGGGCATTGAAGATACTACTGGAAAAAGAGCTTTGTGACTACTACTCACGAAAACATAATATATTTGGTCTTCAGAAAAGCTATAGGCTTCTGGAAATTGCCAGAGATGTACCTTGTATTTTAGTTTCCCAAATCTGTTTCAGTTTCCTCAAAATTGGATCTATAGCTTTGATGTGAGCTAGTTTTCTTTCATCTTTCCATCAGGTGCCTCACTTTTCAGGCCTACTTTCTTTTCTAAAAAGCCATTAACTCTATCTTGACATCTGGGTTTCCAGTAAAAGCGAACACCTAAGTGAGGGCAATTTAGAGAAACTGCTTGAGCCAAATAAGAGTTTGGCTAACAAAATTTTATGATAGAAAATGCTTCCAGGCTAAAAACCTCAAAAAGTGATCAAAAGTTTTCAAAGACTAATGGTTCCAAGTAGTTTAGTTTGTTAGCCTTGGACTGTGTCAGAGGATGTGGCAAATGCAGAATCTGATTTTTTTTTTTTTTTTTTACCTGAACTGGGGGCCTCACCGCATTCGGGAAGCACACCCCAGTTCAGCATGTGGGTCCGCCTGGCCAGAACTGGGATTTGATCCTTGGTCCTCAGGGCTTCAAAGCAAGCGCTCAACCCGCTGAGCCATCCCGGCTTTCCCAGAATCTGATTTTTTTAAAAAATGTGTTCTCTTAGAGGGTACATACTTGTATTGACATGACTGGCTGCTGAACTATTTATATACTTTTTGTAAAGACTTATTTTATTGCTTTTGACAAAGAGAGAGACAGAGACAGAGACAGAGAGAGAGATAGAGAGAAGAGGAAGGACCCAGAACAGTCTCCATAGCTGTATGTCATCAGTTTTCAACATGGCTTTGTTCCATACAGGCAGGTGGGGGCTGTGCAGGGTAGGAACTGGGCCAGTACCTCCCATATGTGAGGCACGTTCCCATGAGGGCCAAACCAGAGGCCTCTTACATGGGAAGCTCACCCTGGCAAAAATTGAACTGGGACCACATCCCAGTTCAGCAATGGGTCCCCATGGTCCGGAGCTGGGACTGGATCCTCAGACCGGATCCTCAGACCCTGGCGCTACAAAGCAAGTGCTTAACCTGCTGAGCCTTCCCAGCTTCCCTGAACTATTCATATTTGATGCCTCAATTTAGTGTCTAGTTCAAGGCTTTGCACATCCCAATTGTCCTGTATGCCCAGGACTGAGATGTTTATGGGATGTAGGACTTTTAGTACTAAAACTAGGATAGTCTTGGGCAAACTAGAACAATTGGGCACCCTACATCCCAGGGTGTTTTTCTCAGGGTTCATGCTATGAAGATGTGACATTTTTTGACTGTCCTTTAAAACAAAACAAAACAACTCTCTGTCCTCACCTACAACAGTTCTGTGCTCTCTTGGTTTTCTTCTTGTTTCTCTAATTGTTCTTAGTCATCTCCTTTGCTGTTCTCTCTTCCTCCCACTCCTTAACTATGAATTATACCTCAAGGTCAGGCCCTTGGGCTTCTGTTCTATTTTCTGCCCGTTTGAATGGACTCATTGTTACGTGGAAGATTCCTACATTTGGATTTTGAGCTCATGTTCTCACCTGAGATCCAACCCTCTAGGTCCAACAATTTCATGAACACTTTCCACTGGGATGTCCTTGATAATCACAGCCTGAGTCATTATCTTCCAGCCCGGTCCAGGCCCCACTCATTCACCTAGTATGCTCTTCCATAAGATTCAACAGGCCTTAAATCTCAAAATCCTACACTAATCTCAAATTAGCACCCATGCACTATGTATGTATCCATAGCAGCTGCCGTACTGTTGGGAACCTTGGAAGGGCACAGTAAATGCTGATTGAATCAAATCACATCTTGGGAAAGGACTCCAAGGAGTAGGACACATAGCAGCACCCCTACAATAGGTTCAAGATATCTAAGTAAGTACCAAGGATTTGTCTATCTGGTTTATGGATCGTTACAGACATATTTAATTAAAATCTTCATTGATGCATCTTCAGCCATAGACATTTGACCAACTATTAGTTAAATTAACTCAAATGTTATTACATTTGTAGTAGGCTGCCTCGATATACCATTTTAAATGGGGCAGAAAACAACAGTACTGTCCCATTTCAAATGGTAGGTATGGTCAGCCCACTTACACCTTGAATTTAGTTCAGTGATACTAGGCTGACCATACGTACCATTTAAAATGGCACGGTACCAATGTTTTCTGTCCCAATTAAAACAGTATGTCTGGTCAGCCTAATTTGTGGTTCACTCTGTGTTGTGTTGATACAACTTTTGGACATGATCAAAGTTATTTCCAAAGTTCCAGACCATTACAAGGGTTAACAAGGCAAACATGGATTCCACTTTTTCTTTTGCTTTATTTGCTGGGTTCTTGATAAGAGTCTGTCTTTAATTAATTGCCAAATGCTCAGAATCAGAGCAAAGCGAGTGGTCAGAATTCAAGCCTTTCACCTTCCTGTCCTTTACCTTTCCCCACATATATATATTTATTTTCCTTAAAAAAAGTACTTATAGACAATCACTTAAAAATACTTCTGAAATAGAGTGATACCATATGTTGATGGGGGCTGGCAGTCTGGAAACATTATCTTATCTTTAGGAAAATCTTTCTCCCAATGGATCTTCGTTTTTGGATAGTCCCAAGTCTGGAGGTTTCCCCAGAACCCCTTTCTCTGTATCTGTAAAGCACAGAACACACCTTAGAGCAGAGTTTTTCAACCTCAGCACTGCTGACATTTGGGGCTGGATAGTTCTTTGACAGGGGA
>PVKE010031055.1:0-19263 GCA_004027555.1 Craseonycteris thonglongyai
TCACTAGCAATTAGGGAGATGCAAATAAAAACCACAATGAGATACCATCTTACACCTGTTAGAATGGCTATCATCAACAAGACAAGGGATAACAAGTGCTGGAGAGGCTGTGGACAAAAAGGAACCCTCATACACTGCTGGTGGGAATGTAAACTGGTACAACCACTACGGAAGGCTGTATGGAGATTCCTCAAAAAATTAGGAATGGAATTACCATATGACCCAGCCATCCCTCTACTGGGCATCTACCCAAAAAACCTGAAAACCTTTATTCACAAAGACACATGTACCTGAATGTTCATTGCACCACTGTTCATGGTGGCCAAGTCGTGGAAACAACCAAAGTGTCCTTTGATAAATGACTGGATAAAGAAGTTGTACATTTACACAATGGAATACTACTCAGCTATAAGAAAAGATGAAACATAGCCATTTGTGACAATATGGATGGACCATGGAACCATCATATTAAGCAAAATAAGCCAGACTGAAAAAAAATCAAGCAACATACGATTTCACTTATAGGTGGAATAAAAAACTAAAAGTAGGGGGAAGCCGGGATGGCTCAGTGGGTTAAGTACTTGTCTTGCAGCTCCGGGGTCCAAGGATCGTATCCTGGCCCTAGCCTGTGCGGATCCATTTGGTGAACTGGGATGTACCCCCAGCTCGGTTCTCACCAGGGCAGCGAGCTTCCCAGGTGGGAGGACCGCGGTTCAGCTCCCTCCCTGCTTCCCATGTAGGAGGCTCAGGCCCTGTGCAGACCCACACCCACCTGTGGAATGAAACTATATGGAAAAACTAATGACATACAAGTATGGAGACTGCTCTGGGCCCTCCCCCTTCTCTCTCTCTCTGTTAAAAACAATAAAAATAAATCTTAAAAAAGAAACTGAAAGTAACAAAGAAACAAGAACTCATGGACACAGTGAATAGTTTAGCGGTTACCTGAGGGTACGGAGGGGTGGGGGTAGGGGAGTAGGCAGGGTGCATCAAATATTTGGAGATGGAAAGAGAACTGACTCTAGGTGGTGAGCACATAATGCAATGTATACATGATGTAACGTAGAACTGTTCAGCTGGAACCTGTGTAATTTTTACCAACCAATGACATCCCAATAAGTTGAACAATTAAAATAAAATTAAACAAAAAGAAAAAGAAACAGTGTCTCTTTGATTCCACTGCTAAAATTCCCCAATTTCCACACTGTTGCAGAGTGATGTTTTAAATCTTTAAATCAGATTAGGCTACTCTCCTGATTGAATCTTCAGGGACTTCCTAAGCCTTAGGGCATCTGGATGCTTCTAGTATTCCATTATTCTAACATGCTATTTTTTGCTCATTGGGCTCCAAACACACAGCCCATCTTCCTGAAAAAGCATGTCCTGCCTCAGGCCCTTTGCACCTGCTGTTGCACCTGTGCCCGACCCCCCATGCACTCGATTCCTCCTCTTGCTTTCTTTTCCTTAACAGCACTGTGCTCTAGGACACTCTCTTGTTTGCGCGCGGTCTCCCTTACCCAGCACGGGAGCTGGAGGAGTGTGCAGACAGGGCTGCTCACGGCTGCACTGTGACGCCTAAACGAAGCCAGTAAACAGTGAGCTCCCCATCATGCCTGCTGGGTGAACGAATAAAGGGCAGCGGCGGGGCCTGTGGGCAATTCCCTTATTCATGCCTCCTCTTGGGACCTGGGACTGCACTCCAACAACCAGAAGGTCAGACAGGGGACGAGGGGCCAGCAAAGGGGACCACAGGATGGACCATGAGGTCACAAGGAAGCCGGGAGGGGTAAAGTCACAGCAGGATGACAGGTGTCCAGAAGGAGAGGTCAGCGTGGGACGCTGCTGAGAACCAGGTGATGTGAGGACAGGAAGTGCCCACTGGATTAAACTGGGAGCAGGAGGGTCCTTGGTGGCCTGGGCAGAGCAGGGATCTCACCTGGGGGTTCAGCTCCAGGTCCTCCTCAGGCTGTGGGTCCTTCATGGCGGCATCTGCTGGGGCAGAACCAGGGGTGTCTCCTGGCGGGGTTCCCTGAGATCTCAGGGCTGCGGCCCCTGCCTCCCTGCTCCCAGATGGGCCACTAACCCAGGGGTGAGGCGAGGTGCCAGGACACATAGTGTGGGTTCCAGCCCTTCCCTCCTGACCCCCCACCCTCCCAGCCAATCCCTTCCCCCTTGGCCTCTTAACAGCCCTGTGCCCCCCAGGGGTCCCCCTTTTCCTCTCACAGAGCGCCTCTTCCTGGGCATCGGCTGCTGGGCTGGAGGTGGGGGAAGAGACGAGACGGGTGGGTGTATTAGGAGGAGGTGAGGGGCTGGAGCTGGGGGGCGGGGGGGGAGGGAGACGGGTGTGTTAGGAGGAGGTAAGGGGCTGGCGGTGAGGTGGAGTCTGGGCTTCTTTGGGGCAGGAGTCACCTGGTCTGCAGGCCTCTGTCCTTGGGCTCTGGGTGTGCGGCCCCTGCAGGAGGTTGGAAATGAGCTTCTCTGAGCTGGTGAAGTGGGGCCGTCCCAGCCCTGGGAGGCTAGGACCCCCTGCCCTCCCTGAGCGACTCCCGGGGCACGAAAGAAACCTTAACACTAAGGTGACCAGATGTCCCACTTTTGACGGGACAGTCCCAATTTTTAACAATTTGGAAAGAATGCACGACAAGCTAGGGAACGGCGGGAGATAGACCAAATTTTTAATCAAGAACCCCCTCCCCCCCGGTCAATGGTGTCCCGCTTTACCAATGTTAAAATCTGGTCACCTTACAAGTTAACACCCACTCGTGTGCATGTTCCAATATTTCATGAGGCTGAAGACTATGAAACGACACCTGAATTTGTACACATATGTTATATTGGAGTTTTATTCTTAGATTTTCTGCTTTGAGATTCTGGAAAAGACTTTTTTTTAACCTGAGCACACTCCGTTGGCCCACAGGGGAGCCCACCCCATCCTGTGGCCCGGGCCACACTGTTTAAGATTCTGGAGGAGGTTTTCTCAGCTGACCTTCCCTGTCTGGTTGGCTCTGGCGGGCACTCCGAGTCCACCCCCTCCTATGACCACACCGTTTCCTACTCACCTGATGTCCTGTATTTGCCCTGACACCGGTGTCGGAGGAGGAAAAAGAGAAGGAGGGAGAGCAGCAGGACGAAGGCCACCGAGACCCCGATCAGGACCTTCAGGTACCATTTGAGACCTTAGGCACAAGTCACATTGTGCATGAGCCAAGGATGTCATTTAATTGAGCGTCCACTGTGTGCCAGGCATGTGCTGGGGTCTGTCATCCATGTCCTCTAGCCCTCACAGCAGTCATGCACCAGGGGGTTGCTGACCCCACCCCACCCATTTTACAGAGGAGGAAACTGAGGCACAGAGAGGTTAGTCACGTGTCTCAGGTCTCCCAGCCTGGAATCCAGGACGGTGGCTTCCCTGTGTTGCCCTCACTGCAGGGACAGAGGGAGGGGCAGGGGTGGGGCGTGAACTTGCGTCTCTATGGGGATCCATCCCCACCCTGCAGGGCCCTGATGCCTGAGGGAAGGTTGGCTGGGGGCTCTGCCTTCCTGAGCTCCTTGAAAACCAGGGCCCTCTTCCACCTAATGTCCCAGCAGGCCTGTGAGCAGGACGGGACAGGGAGCCGCAGAGACATGAACCCGACACTCAGAGAAGAGAAGAGACCCCCGGGCCCCACAGCAGGGGCAGCCGAGCTGGGAGCTGACCGGCCTGACTCCGGCCCTTGCTCTCCTCTGAGCCGAGCCTCTGAGCTGAGGAAAGGGCCTGAAACCCCAGTGCTGCCCCATACAGTGTCACCGTCATTACTGCAGATGGGATCGGCCCTGTAAAATCACACCCTAGAGGACTTCCCTGTGAGGGCCCCTTCCCAGAAGCTCAGAGCCAGCACTGAAAGGAAATCTAGGATCTGGGTCACCATTCTCTTCTTTTTCAGTTGGAGAAACTGAGGCCATGACAAGGGAGGAGTGTCCATCTTAGCATCTGCACAGGTGCCTGAATCGATGGCCTAACTCACCCCCTGCGGCGCATCCACCACCTTCCCACACTTACCTGTCTGCTGACTGGACTCGATGGGAGGGAGAAACCGAGGTCCAGAACCTCCTGAGGCTCAGGATGAGAGGGGGACAGGGCTGCTATCTCCCACCTTCAGCCCAACTGTTGCTCCCCAGACTGGGCCCCAATGTCTCTGTCTGCCATGACCACACCACCTGTCACCCATGAGCCAACCTCAGAGCCCCCAGAAGTCACCCCGCACTCCGCATCTCTGCCTGACTTCCAAGTGCCCAAGACACGGGCCTGCCCTTGAGTGTCTGGGGCATCAGATCCTCTGAGAGACTCAGAACTGCCCTGGGGCAGTCTGTGCTCCCTCTGAGCAGAGGCCCCGGAGGCGCACAGCTGGGGAGACGAGCCCTGTGGGTGGGGGGCTGGGCTCCACAGAGGGTCCTGGGAATGAGGACATGAGAGCTGAGGGGCTGGGGCTGCCCCTGGAGTCCCCACCTCATCCAGGCTCTTGGTCCACATCGGCCCTGTGGCAACCTCAGCACCCTGCTGCTGCCCACCTGGCACCTTCTAGACCCCAGGTAAGAAGATGGCGTGGGCAGGGGTGAGAGGCCTCTGAGAGGCAGACCCCCTTCCGGAAGACCCGCCTGGGAGCCCCTCTTTCCTGTCCCACCCCAGCCCTCTCGTGGGGACAAGGCCGTGAGCTGGCTGAGCTCAGAAAGGACAGGGTCAGGGCTCCTCACCTGAGACCAGGAGCTCCAGGGGGTCACTGGGGTGTGACAACAGGTAGGGGGAGGTGCTCTGTGAGCTGTAGCACCTGTAGGTGCCCCCGTGGGCTGACATCACAGGACTCAGGGAGAATTCCGCCTGGTGCTGCTGAGCTCCGGACTTTGAGCTAAGACGCAGGGGGGGATGGGCTGCCCCCTCCTTGGACAGAAGGAAAGTGTCCCTCGAGATCTGTGACTGACACAGCAGGGTCACATTCTGTCCTGAGGTCACCATGGGGCCTGGCTGCACCGAGAGGGAGGGTCTGTCAAAGAGCTGTCCTAGAGAGAGGAAGGTGGGTGAGGGTCCGGCTGCCACCTTGTCCTGAACTGAGTCACCAGGCCTCTCTCTGAGGACCCTTGTCTGTCTGTCTCTGCTTCTCTGAGTCTCTCCCTACCCCCTAGCCCCCTGTCTCTCTCTGTCCCTCCCTGGGGTCCCCACACCCCTCGTCCCATCCCTCACCACCTGGACTCCCCCAGAAGGGCCAGTGCAGAGTCGGGGACCCTGACCAAACCCACTGGCCCCTCACCTGCCACCAGGATGTCCAGGGGGTCACTGGGGGCCGACCACTCCGAGGAGAGTGTGTGTCCACCGTAGCATCTGTAGCGGCCCCCGTGGGAGCGGCTCCCAGGGCCCAGGGGGAAGTGGGCCTGAGAGAGCCCAGCCTGCGGCTGCTGGCCAGGACGCTGGGGGAGGTCCCCTGTCCCCTCCTTGGACAGAGCGAATCTGTCATAGCCGACCTCAGAGCGACACTGGAGGGTCAGGCTCTGTCCAGAGGTCACGACAGGGCCCTGCTGGCTCAGGAGGGAGGGCTTCCCAGACACACCTGGGCGAGACCAGCGTGGACCTGGGGGCTGGGTCCTCCCATTCGCCCCCTTCTCATGTGCTGACCCCGGGTCTCACTGTGTCTCACTCAGTCCCTGGTCCAGGGACCCCCTAGCTCCCCTCACCCCACCCTCTCACATGGGGCTCCCTCCTAGCAAAGACCCCTATAGGCTGCCTGGTGCCCCCAAACCTGGATGGGGCCAGGGTGGGACCTCCTCACCTGAGACCAGGAGCTGCAGGGGGTCACTGGGGCGTGAGCACACCTGGGGGGTGTCCCTGGAACAGCCGTAGCATCTGAACGTCCACCTGTGACTGGGGGTCACGGGGCCCACAGGGAACAGGGCCTGGACACCCCCACTGGGGAGTGGCTGTAAGTCCAGGGCCCAGAAGGGCCTGTGTTCTCCTTCCTGAGTCAGAATGAACCTGCCAAATCCCTGCCCTGAGCCACACAGGAGGGTCACGTTCCCTCCTGAGGTCACAACAGGGCTCGGCAGGGCTGAGAGGCTGGGTGGGCTGTAGGGTCCTAGGAGAGGAGGAGGCCGCGTGTTAAATGGGGTTCCCACCTCCCCTGCCACCCCAGGGCTGGGCTGTGAGGGGGAGACACCCTGATAAAGACCCCCTTCCTGAGGGCTTCACCTGAGGCTGGGACCCTGAGTGTCCTCTCACCTGTCACCACCAGCTCCAGGGGGTCACTGCGCTCTGACCAGCCAGCAGGGCTGAGATAGTAACAGCGATATCTGCCTGCAGTGAGCCCTGTCATGCGTACAGTGGAGAACTTGGCCTTGTCCCTGGGCTCCAGTGGGTTCTGCGTATCCCATGGTACTGGGCTTCCCTCTTTATCCACATGGAACTCCTTAGCCTCCAGGGTCCCCTGACACCAGATGGTCACAGGCTTTCCCCAAGGGACCACAGAGCCTGGCTCAGCCCAGATGGTGGGTTTTGGGGGGGTCCCTAGAGGAAATCAGAGGCTGGGTCACAGGCACTTCCTACCCCCAGTGCCCAGCTCTCAGCCTCCATACTCCCAGCCGTCCCCCATCTGTCAGCCCAGATCTGCTGTTCTCCATCCCCAGCTGTCTGGGGTTGTCCTCTTGCCCTCAGGGAGGACATGGGACTTGGGACACCTGGGGACAGACTCACCTGCCTGCACTCGGGTCCTCAGGTCCGCACTCAGTCCTGGAAGAGAGTGGCTGTGAGAGATTTGCCCTGAGTCCTGAGCAGAGTCCTCCCCGTGAGTCCCCTGAGCCCTGGGGTCTCCTGACTGAGCGGGGCCTGGCTGTGGGGCGGGGTCCCCCCCAGACCAGGGCTTCCCTCCCACCCTCAATCTCACCAAGGATGAGCAGGGCCATGAGGGTGGGGGTCATGGCGTCTCCTCCCTCTTGTCCCCCTCATGCAGATGGAGGAGACCACGGAGCCCTCAGGACAGACAGATGCACAGGATGTGGCACTCTGAGGCTGGTTCTGCCTGGCATGGGGTTGTTGCGTCATCAGCCCCACAGAAAGGGGAACAGCCCCTCCTCGGAAGCCTGGCTCTCATTTCCTCAGAGTTGAGGCGGGGGCGTGCGCAGCAGGCTTCTGCAGACAGGCTGCACCAACAACAACCAAAATAACAGCTATCCAATGCACTCATTTCTGTTCCTGCAGTAACAAGTCACTACAGACGAAGGGGTTAAAGAAACACACTTATTATATTGTAATTCGTGAGGCCAGAAGCCCAAAATGGCCACCCCCGCATAAAATTGAATTGTCATCAGGCTATTTCCTTCTGGAGGATCGGAAGGTGACTCCCTTTCCTTGTCTTTCAAGTGCCTACAAACTGCCCATATTCCGTGCCTTGCCATCCCCTTTCATCTTCAAAGCCAGAAATCACATCACTCCCCCTGCTGCTCTCATTTTCACATCTCTTCAGCTCTGTCTTCTTTCGCTCACAAGACTTTATTATTATTATTATTATTATTATTATTATTATTATTATAGCATTGTTCACAGCAGCCAAGACAGGGAAACCACCTAAGTGTCCTTCAATAGCTAACTGGGTAAAGAAGGTATGGTACATATGTATACAATGGAATGTTAGTCAGCCATAAGAAAAGATGAAAGCCTGCCATTTTGGCAACATGAATGGATTTTAAGAATATAATGCTGAGGGAAGTGGGGGAGGAGGGGGGAGCATTATATATATGGCGATGGAAGAACTGACTCCAGGTGGTGAGCACACAATGCGATACATAGACGATATATTGTACAATTGTACACCTGGAACCTATGTAATTTTACTAACCAATGTCACCTCCAGTAAGTTTTATTTCTCGGTTCTTATTTTTAATTGTTGTTAAATTTATTGAGGTGACATTGGTTGGTAACAATTAGATAGTTTCCAGATGTACATCACCTATGTATTGCATTATGTGCTCACCAGAATCAGCTCTCCTTCCATCTTGATATATCTGGTGCCCACTCCCAACTCCCCCCACTACTCTCCCTCCCTCTCCCCACTTACCCTTAGGTAATCACCAAACTATTGAGTGTGTCGGAATAGGGAGGAGAATCAAACACATGGTGATGGAAAGTGAGCTGATTCTGGGTGGTGCGAAGGGAGCCAGGGCGGGGCCTGAACGGAAAGGTTACAGGGGACCTCGATTGGCAAAGCCTCGGTCCCCTGGGCCTAACGGGAGGGACCAGCCCAGGACTTTGAAGGCAAAGCCTCAGCCCCCGCCTTTCATCTCCTTCGGAGGGAGAGTTGGGTGATTAGATAAAGAAAAATCTGTTTAGCAGCTTCGCATGAAGGCAAGGCGGCAGGCAAGGCTGACAGACACCGATAGATTTGGAGCCCATGATCTACATATCAAAGCCCTTACTGGATGGGGCTGTGATCTCCTGTAAAAATCTGTTTACACTGTGCTTTGCTATGCTAATGCCTGTTCCTGGTAATGGTAAACTTTTGCTATGTAAGATAAGCAATAAAGCTATTCAGGGCTCTTCTATTCAGGGGAGTCGGCAGGTCACATGGGCTGTCTCAATTCCCACCACTCAACTCGGGGATTCCGTTCAGCCAGGCTGGTTCCTGGTTACAAGTGGCGCCCGAACAGGGACCTGAGTACTCGAGACGCAACTGAAGGGACGGTGAGGAACTCCTCTGGAAAGGTACTAGTACAGAAATAATGGGAGTGAGGAGCATTTAAAAATATAATGAGAATAAGGAGATAATAAGAGATAATGCGCATGAAGAGAGAATAGCGATACCGGTAAAAATGAGATAAGTAAGTAAGTAAGTAAGTAAACAGTACTGGGAGGGAATGTATAACCTCTGGTGTGTGTGAGTGTGAATGTGAGTGTGTGGCAGCCTGACTCGGTCCTCCGGTTGGTCTGAATCTGTGGTCCCACGGCCAAAAGCTGTGGGATCCAAGTGGGCCCTAACCTGCGGTTAAGTTCCCATAAGGGACGCGGCCAGGCGGGCAGCTGTCTGGGTCTCTAACAGAGGCCTCCCCTCTCCTTTGTCTGTCTTGCGACTCTGACATCCACTAGGCACATACTGGGAGGGTAATAAAAATTATAAAGGTATGAGACAGGCTGAATCATCACAACGGCTATTTGCCCAGCTTATCCGCTCTATGTTACAACATCACGGAATTAAGACCTCAGAAGATCAGATTTAAAAATTTTAAATTCATAGAACAAATATGCCCTTGGTTTCCTGAAAAGGGGACTCTTAAATATAAAAACCTTAGGAACTGCTAAAAAAAAACAAAAAAAAACCATGAGAGGAAGATAAAAACTCAGAATGGGATGCTAAAAAACTTTCCCCTGAGGAACGAGAGACTTAGATAATGCGGCTGCTCATTATAATGATGAGGGCATTAATAAACCTCCCATTGATATTGTAGGCCAACTTACTCAGCTCCTACAGGCTTTAAAACCGCCTTCAGGGGAAGCCGGGATGGCTCAGTGGGTTAGGTGCTCACTTTGCAGCACCGGGGACTGAGGATCGAATCCCGGCCCCGGCCCGTGAGGACCCATGTGCTGAACTGGGAGCTCACCCAATTCAGTTCTCTCTCTGTCTGTCTCTGTCTCTGTATCTCTCTCTCTCTCTCTCTGTCAAAAATAAAAATAAATAAATAAAACCGCCTTCAGGGGCCACCTTAAATACAACTCCCACAGCTACCCCTTTCCCGGCTCCATCCTATCGCTCTCCCTGGGTGGTCACTATGCTTTCAATGGAACTTCGCCGTTACAGCAGGCTCTAATTCAAGCCCATGAAAGAGGGGAAAATTATAAAAGATCTCAAAGAACTAAAAACGGCTACTGCTCAATATGGAGCTACCACCCCTTATACTTTGGCGATCTTAGATAGAATCATTACTGGGGCCCTAACGCCCAGTGACTGGAAAACTATTGCTACGGCTTGCCTCTCCGGAGGCCACTATTTAATGTGGAGAGCAGAATCCCATGACAAAGCTCAGATGATTGCTCTGCGCTGTGAAGCGGCCCATATCCCTCTGACTTGAGATGATAATAGGTGAGGGACAATACCATACAAAGCCACCCAAATTGGCGCCAGCTATGACCACCTTACAAGGCATAGGGCAAATAAATTCTCCTTTACAGAGCACACAAATCTTGACTTGGTCAGATGATGGAGGAAAAGGACATTTTCAACCTTATATTTTGCCTTTTCTCCCAATAAATCTATGGGGACGAGACACACTAAAAGAAATGGGAGTATTAATTTACAGCCCTAACAAATCAGTGACAAAACAGATGTTAGATCAAGGATATGTCCCAGGGAAGGGACTGGGAAAAGACAATCAGGAAAAAACAAACAAACAAACAAAACAATTTATACAACCAAAAGTCAATAAAAACAGAAAAGGGCTAGGCTACAATCAAAATTTATAACAGGGGTCACTGTAATTTCTGCCGCCTTCACTGCTGATCCCATTAAACGGTTAACAGATGATCCTATGTGGGTAAAACAATGGCCCTTAACATCTAAAAAAATCCAAGCCACTCGGCAGCTGATGCAGAAACAGTTAGAGCAAGGCAGATCATGGGGCCTTTACAGCCGGCTCCCCTTCCCTATGGCTGTTCCAAAAAATTATCATCTTATTATTATTGATCTCAAGGATTGTTTCTTCACAATTCCTTTAAGCCCACATTTCTAAAATAAAGAAGGGGGAATATGGTCCCACGCCAGCTACTCCTAATAACATTCTTAAACCTTGCTTTAAATTTTTTAAATTCAGATACAGGATATTCCACAATGGAGAGACATTAGAGTTCTCCGGAAGGCAAATATGCAAAAATAACTTGCAAAGGCCCTGATCCAATACTAATTTGCAGCCGAGGCTGTTTGTGTTTTTTCCTCAAAATCCTAGGTGGATTCCTGAACGGCTTCTGAAACATGGATCCAGGTGACCCGCCCCAACTTATCACTCTCGGTCAGTCAGTGTACCCTCTAATACAATTTCTGGTGGGGCTTCTCTACAGTGAGCTGTAATGCAGGCCAATAAAAGAAGAAAAGATCTGGGAGATTTTGGAAAACATCTTTTTCCTATGTTAGAACAGGATGATCCTCAAAATTCAGGCCCCCTCGGCGTGGGGCGGAAGGTTCTTGCAGGCTCTAGCAATGGAAATCTCCTCAGGGAGGCCCTGGGGCTAGAACTTAGTCTTTATGTTGAAGCCCTGGCGTGGGGATTCATCCCCTCTCCCTTGGAGAGTAAATGCAGTTTTCTTGGCTCTGGTTGGGGATCGGGCACTCCAGGAATTGTGTGCTTCTTGGAGGTGGGAACATCAGGGGTGTTCGAGACAAATGCCTTCACCTCCCAAGGCAATTCATAGAAACCAATTCATACCTTGGGACTTTAAAGACAGGGGATTGAAAATTCAAAACAAACTTTGATAGGAAAATTTCCCCTCCCTTGAGCTAGTTCCTCTTTTAGTTAAAGTTTTCCAACAAGGCGGGGCTCGGACTTTTGGAATTATCCTGCCGGCCTGCTGGCATAATCTGTGTTCTCCCTGATCTCACTGTGCTACTTGGGTTTCCTCGGTGCCAGGAAACCCAACTACGCTGGCCCTTGCCACCGGTGTGGAGCGGAAACTGGTCACGGAAAGACGAGGAGGCCCAAAAAGGGTAGACATGCCCCTCTTATTTTAGCGGACCCAAAACCGGTCTTTCCCAGACAACTTTGGCCCGGCTCCGATCTCATCCAGACCGCAAACGAGATCATAGGGACACCAGAGCCCCAGGTGATCCTTGAGGTTAAAGGAAAGCTGTTACTTCCCTCTGGACACAAAAACCTCATTCTCTGTCCTTTCTAATCCTGGGTTGCTTTTTATTGTGTAACTATACAGGGGGGTCACCGGTCAACCTATCACCAAATTCTTACGTCAAAATTAGATACTGTTGTCCTAATGACCCTGGGACAAACTTATAATTATCTGGGTAAAAACAGATTAATCCCCAAATACAGCCTGAAAAGATAAATAAAAAAGAGGGACTCTTACTCTGAAGAATAGGCTCCTCCCTGCCCCCCTCTTCTGCTTTCTGTTTTGGTCTCTGAAACTGCGGAGAAATCTCATCTTTGCAATTGTTGACACTTCTGTTTATGTATATGATCCAATATCTATATACACGTTGTATATTAGAATGGTATCTTTGCACCTGGAAAATGTTGTCAGATATAATATTTAATTGGCTTAAAAAAAATCAATGGCTTAAATAAATATTTAAGCTCTTTTCAGGATCATATGATCTAGAAAAATGTTTACAAAGACTAATTTGAGTTTTTAAAGTCCTTTCTGTTTTTGCCAATGTGTAGAAGATAGTTATTTGTGAACATCCTCCAAAGTGTTGTATGTGGGATTAGCAATGGGGCTTGTGCTTCTAAAAGTTACAAAATATGTTTATAAATTTACCAATGAAAATGCTAACGTTTGCTTTTCAGTTGTTAGTAAAAACTAAGGTTCAGAAAGTTATAGATGCTGATTGATAAAAAGATTTTTGCATGTAATTAAATATGTATGTTTTGAAAAAGAATAAGGCATGGAAATGCATTTTAAAGGAATTGAAAGAAAGTTTGTCAAGACGATTATTTCTGAATGAGTAAAGGAGACAAGCTCAGAGAGTCACTAGGAAGTTGTGGAAGGTTTATGAAAAAAATTTTTATGTATGGTTAAGATAGACAAGATTGATATGCTAGATATGCAAATGTTTTTGGACTGCTGGTCTGCTACTGGAATTTGAGGATTTTTATGTCTGGGGAAAGACAGTCTATACTTTATCAAAATAATTCTATGTTTTATATTAGGCTTGATGTTTTTCCTCACCTGGCAGGGTATTACAATTATTCTAACCCATTGTTAGTTACATTCCTATTAAAAATTTCAAATCTTAAGGAAGACCAGGAAATTTATTTCATAGCTAAAAGCAGGGATAACTAGAAAAGAAAAAAGAGTGAGACCAGGGACAAGATCAGAAAAAGGCCATACTTTTGGTCACAGTAATAGATAGGCCAAACCCTGTCACCTCAGGGCCACCCCAGCAACCCCAGAAGAGGAACACAAAGGAGCTTGCTATGGGTGCAAAAACCCAGACCTCTGGAATAAGTAGGGCCCTGCTCATGTGAAGCAGCCATGCCCTTGTGCAAAACAAAGAGACAGTAGAAAAGGAATTGTCCCCTGTTCTGAAGGGAATAGGGACCAACTCCTCCACAAATGTCTATGGTTAACAGACAGGGTCTAAGGTGCCCAGCAGCTCCCCAAGAGATGACTACAGTAATGGGGGGAAGACATATGGGTGACCCTTGATGTGACAGACAAGCCTCTTAATTTTATGACTAATAGTGGAGTTATTTACTCTGTCTCAGCAGCTCACTCTGGACCTATTATCTAGAACCTGCTCAATTGTAGAGATAATAGAGCCCCTAGACTTGGGCTGATATTCAGCCTGTTTCTTACCAATAGCTTATACTTTAGAATAATTGTAAAACAAGTCCGCTCATAAAACAAAACTGTAAAGTAGCAGACATCACTCTGTAAATGCGCCACACCAAGATAAAGAAGACAGCCACTGACTGGGGACCTGAAATATAAAAGATGACCACCCACCGGCAGAACCCTTATGATGCATACTGCAGAGACAGAAGGACGACTGCCCTGCTCCGGTCACGCCAAGGCTGACCGGTCAACGCATGGCTGAAGCCTGCGGACACCACTTCATTGGTCCCTGGATGATTTACAATCTGTTTTATATTCTGGAATTATGATTTTCATTGTAGTAACCATTTTTCTATGGTTTTTTTCCAGTCTGCATTCGAGCCGGAATGTGAAGCATCATGGGAGTCCGGACGGAACTCCACTTCCTCAAATTAAAGTTAAAGGAGGTGGGAGATGAAGGGAGCCAGGGCGGGGCCTGAACGAAAAGGTTACAGGGGACCTCGATTGGCAAAGCCTCGGTCCCCTGGGCCTAACGGGAGGGACCAGCCCGCGGCTTTGATGGCAAAGCCTCAGCCCCGCCTCTCATCTCCTTCGGAGGGAGAGTTGGGTGATTAGATATAGAAAAATCTGTTTAGCGGCTTCGCATGAAGGCAAGGCGGCAGGCAAGGCTGACAGACACCGATAGATTTGGAGCCCATGATCTACATATCAAAGCCCTTGGGGCTGTGATCTCCTGTAAAAATCTGTTTACACTGTGCTTTGCTATGCTAATGCCTGTTCCTGGTAATGGTAAACTTTTGCTATGTAAGATAAGCAATAAAGCTATTCAGGGCTCTTCTATTCAGGGGAGTCGGCAGGTCATTTGGGCTGTCTCAATTCCCACCACTCAACTCGGGGATTCCGTTCAGCCAGGCTGGTTCCTGGTTACAGTGGTGAGCACATAATGCGATGTATAGACAATGTAATGTAGAATTATACACCTGGGAACAATGTAATGGCTATCAATCAATGTCACCCCAATAAATTTAACAAAAATAAAAAAAAGGTACCCTAAGAAAAGAAAGAAAGTCAGAAAAAGTCAAGTTCACTCATATGTAGATACAAAACAAAGCAACAAAGGCACATGACAAAGAAACAAAAACTCAGAAACTGACAACAGTTTAGTGGTTATCAGAGGGCAAGGGGGGAAGGAGGGTAGTAAAAGGGGATCAAATATAGTGATGGAAGAACTGGCTCTGGGCGATGAGGACACAATGCAATATATAGATGAAGTATTAATATTATAAAACTTTACATTTGAAACCTATATAATTTTACTAAAGTCACCTTAATAAATTTAACTTAAACAAAACAAAACAACTCTACCCCAGAACCAGTTTCTTGAACCTCGGGGGCCTCCTGACACCGCAGAGTGTCAGACGCCAGGTGTAGGAGACTCTTGTGCTGTGACAAATGAGCACACGTGTGCTGGCTCACAACAACACGGCTTTATTATCACACGGCTCAGGTCCGGGTGCGAAGCAGGCCTCACGGGCTGAGATGAAGGAGTCTGCAGGCTGCTTCCTGCCTGGAGGCTCCAGGGAGAGTCTGCTCCTGGTCTTTCCAGCGTCTAGAGGCCCCGCATTCCATGTCGTGGGGCCCCTTCCTCCATCTGCAAAGCCAGCCCTGCAGTGAGCCCTTCTCACGTGGCTTCACTGACACTGATCACCTGCTTCCATCCTCCACGTCTGAGGAGCCTGGTGATGACATTGTTGTGAATACCGCTGCTGTGGGCGAGACAGCACAGACGTCCAAGGCCCTGCTGTCATCTCTTTGCACGTGGACCCGAGGTGGGGTCGCGGGGTCGTGTGAAGCTGTGCTCCGGTTTGCAGGAACTGCCACATCAGCTTCCGTGGCGGCATCATCTGGCATTCCCACCAGCAGGGCACACGGGTTCCAATTCCTCCACGTCTTTGCAATATCTGTTACATTCCCCTTAAAGTGTTTTCATCAATCCCAGTCATTGTGAGCAGTGTGAAGTGATGTTTCACTGCAGTTTTGCTTTGTGTTTTCTTCCTGGACTTTTGCTGCAAGACAGTAGGGACCCAAGGAGGCCACAGATGAAGGAGGACAGAGACCATTCAGGGGAAGAAGTGGGGTGCAGGAGGCCCAGGGCAGGTGCAGATTGGGCCCCTGGGTGAGGCGGGTGATAGGTGTGATTCTCAGAGCCCTGGGGAGGTCCCTCCTGGGGTCCTGGGGTCTAATCTCTTCTGTGGGCACCCTCTCGTCTCTATCCCTGGGCTCCTTGTGGAGACCGACGCTGGCTGTGCCCAGCTTCTGCCAGAATCACCACCAAAATCAGCAAGACCACGCCAGCCAGGCCGATGCGGATACCGTTCCCCACTGTGTAATTCTGGGAGGTGGGAGCTGGAAGCAGAGGTTGGGGGTCACTGGCAGATGGAGTAGACTCGGAGACAGGAGCTCGTTGTTTGGGGGCAGAACCTGTCCCGTCCAGCCCTCCGCTGGGCACTCCCAGGTGACTTACCTGTCTGGGAGCCGGCTTCTGTGGGTGGGGAGGGGACTTCACAGGGAACTTCTGGGCGTCAGAAAGAGCAGATGGATGTCTCAGCCCTGAAACCCCCTGCCCACCATTCTCAGTCTGCCCTGCATCCTGAGCCCTGCCCAGACCCCTGCCCCCTGGACCTCTCCACCCCTCCTCCACCCTTCCACCCCTGAGTTCACGACCCTCAGTCCCCACAACCAGTCAGCTAGAGGAACCCAGGGCCGTGCACAGATGGCAAGTTCAGACCTGCCTATGATCAAACGGGCACAGGGATCCGGGCAGAGTCTCCGCCCTCCTGGCTCTGAAACCTCCTGGGACTGAACAGACCTTTGGCTTTAAGAGGATCCAAGATTTCACTGCCTACTGAGTGTCCCCCTCAGCACCCAGAGAAGCAGGACCCTGTCCCACGGCCACCCCACTGCCCACCCCCAGCAGACCCCCCAGGAATGGACGTCCAGGAGGAGGTCTGCAGGCCTCAGCTCAGGGGCTCAGTGGGGGCGAGCCGAGGGGGCTCCTGTGAGGGGCAGGAGAAGCACCGAGCCCCAGCACCCTGGTCTGTCCCACCCAGCCTGTCCCCTCCCCTCCCGCAGTGTCCACACCTGGCCCCTTCTCTCCACCTCTTGGAGTGGGTGACACCTCTGGGCTCCCAGGAAAGGGGACAGGGAGACGTGGGGGCACAGGGAAGGCCCTCTCCCTGCTTCCACTAGGCTGAGGGGCAGGACACCCCTCGGACCACGATGCCCGCCTGTCTGCGTGAGCACAAAGCCGCTGGTTCCTGGTGCATGGGCAGCAGGGTAGGTGGGAGCCACCTCACCTGTCCTGCAGGCTAACCTAACCTAGCAGATGACTGTGCCACCCATAGTCCCCCAGGTCAGTGCGGGGGCACCGGGCCAGGGAAAACGAGGTGCACACCTCCCAAGCCTGGATGGTGGGGGCCACGCCTGAACATGTGCACTGACCCATGGGGTATCTGAGTGACAGAAGCATAAAGAGCAAAGGGGGGAAGATGCTCAGTGTTAAAGGAAGAACTCCCCCTTCGATTCCTCCCTTTCTCCCTGAGGGGTCACCCTCCTCACTAAACCCTGACTCCAGGGTGTCTCAGGGGACACACCACACACAGGGGAAGCACGGCCTCAGCCCAGTGGTCCCCAAAGCACCGTCCAGCTCTGGTCAGGGGCCCCCTGGACCATGGGACTTGCCCAATGGAGAGTGGACAGTACCACAGGGGACATATGGCCTGGGGTCCCCATTGAGTCTGGCTCAGTGGAAAGGATGGTTTAACACTATCCTGGGAACAATGACACATGTCTCCTTGAAGATGGTCTGTGACACCTGGTCTCTGGAAGCCCACTCCCCACCCAGCCCAGCAGGGCCAGCTCCCTGCCCACTCCAATGCTGCCTCAGTGTCCAGGCCACCAGGGTGCTCAGGTGGGACCAGGGCCCCCGGGCCCTGAGCTGGGTGTGAAGGCTGAGGGACATGTGTGCAGAGGGGCTGGGAGCCAGAGAGCTGGGGGTCCGCAGGAGGGCAGGAGGTCTGTGGTGGGGGTGGGGGGTGCAGCTGGGAACAAGGTCCAGGGACCTGGACAAACCTGAGGGCAGAGTGGAGGCGTCCTCATCTGTCACCACCAGCTTCAGAGGCTCACTGAATGCAGACCAGCTGGGCGCTCTTCTGTAGGAACAGTGATAAGGCCCGGCAGTGCCTTCACTCACTGCGGGGATGTGGAATCTGGCCTCTGTCCCCTGTGGAACAAGCTGAGACACCTTGTGCTGATCCTCGTACCAGGGGAGATTCTGCAGGCGGAATGACTGAGCCCCGTCAGGGCCCCTGCACACGATGGTCACAGGCCGCCCCCGGGCGACCACAGGGCCTGGCTCGGCTCTAATGGAGGGTCTGGGCTCAAACCCTAGAGGGAAGCAGAGCGGGATCTCAGGGCGCCTTGTGAGGAAATCACCTCACCACACAACTCACCTGTTTGAAACACACAGCTCAATGTGTTTTAGCAAACGTACAATCGAGTCACCACAATCCAGTTTTAGAACATTTCCACCATCCTCCCATTCTAGGTGGGTGTGAATTCCCATCACTCCAGACTTCATTCCCCACTCGGCACAAGGACCCCGACATCCTGGACTTGTCTAGGTTGGAACTGGAGGTGTGAGAGCGGCCTGGGGACCCGAGCATGTCTCCTGCCCACAGCCATTTCTAGGGGGACAGAGAGGCCTGGGAGGGAGGCACAGGATGAGGATGATGGGGTCACTCGTGGGGGCCATGGAAGCAAGAATCTGAGTCACTAGAAATGATCTGGGCAGGGTCTGATGGGCAGCTGGGTGGCATTGTGGGGGGGACAATAGGGGCCCGCAGAGCTCCAATATGTCCTGGGGAGGGGGCAGTAGAGATGTGGCCCAGACCTGGTCCCAAGACCCCAGCGGATGAAGATTCCTGTCTCCAAGGTCAGTCCTCTGTGCAGCGCCCACCTCTGTTCCCTCTGTATTTTCTGCCGTCAACTCAGCCTTATTTCTGCTTCCTTGTTTTTGAGGCTTTTGAAAAACCCATGTGTCTCAGCTAGGCTGAGGGAAGAGAGGGTTTGTAGCCCTGAAGCAGGAAGATGGCATCAAAGTTACACAATCCCTCACAGAGGCAGGAGCTGGCAGAGATTCCTGCATTCATGCCTTTCAATCATATCTTAGTTGTAGCTCTCTGTTCCTGGATGCGCTCCATGTTCTAATGGGCCCACAAGTCTGAGGAGCTGTGCAAAGCCACAGCCACGCACTGCTGCGTGCACGCGGGTGAGTGTGGAATCTCGCGGCGGGCGGAGGCAGAGCTGACTCCGTTGGGAGTCAGTGAAGGGGCACTGAGCTGACTGACACCCGAGGGCCAAGCACGAATTCCCCAGGCTGAGCGACAGGGGGCGCCGGGCCTCCAACCTGGGGGTGTCCCGCTGGGAGGAGGTCTGGGTGGAGCAGGGGGGCAAATGGCGTTTGAGAAAGTGAAAGAAAGCCGAGGTTTCTGAGGATAAGCGAGTCACACAGCGCGGGGACAGACAGATGCAGATAAAGAGATCTGTGGGTCTTTCTATCTGAACAGAAACCGTGAGACGACTCTGAGGAAAACAATAATTTGCCTGAAAATAAAACAATGGTATGGCAAAGGGAATTTAAAATGTAGGCTCACCGTCCTGCATGTGGATCGTCTGGCCCAGAATCAGCACTG
>PVKE010031056.1:0-19263 GCA_004027555.1 Craseonycteris thonglongyai
TGATGGAAGGGAGCGCTGATTCTGGGAGGTGGGCACATAATGCGATGCATGAATGATGTTATGTGGACTTGTACATCTGTAAACTATCTAATTGTTACCAACCAATGTCACCCCATTAAATTTAACAATTAAAAAAAAAAAGAGTCAGCTGTATTATGTGATGATATGTATCATTATTTCAGTATTGTTCTCATCATGAGCATAACATCATCTAAAATAGTAGGAACTAAGTACTACATGTTCAATATATCTAAAGAAAATGTAAGTCATAAAGTGGACATGGGACCTGGCTGGATATTTCCAACAAAGCAAAATAAAATTGTAAAGTTTGTCCTGTTTCCATAGATTAAGGCCTCTAGCTTGAACCTCTGGTATCTAGCAAGTAACTCCACTGGCCTTTATAATTTATAAAACTAATAAAGTAAAACCATCCCATCAATATTAAAATCCCAAACAGTGTATCTACATGACCATTCTGTGTAATACTAAGTACAAAGCAGATATTTTGTAAGAAGGAGGTTTTACCCTCTCGATACTCAAAAGAGCTTTCTTTAGCCAAGTACCTTTCTGGGAATGGAGAAGAGAAAAATTCCTTATGCCTCTTGGGGAGGTCGCAGCTGCTGCGGATAGGATAACATTGCTCAGGATAACATTAAAGATGCCATAGAAAAGAAAATCAATGGTCAACTTGTTATTTGGTCTCTGACACAAATATCAAAACACATTTGAAGAAAAAATACATTTGCTCTCCATGACAACTTTTGATGCTGGGATACACATTAAACATTATCCATTTCCACTATGGATCTACCATCCACTACTTAAAAATAATTCAATAAGTTTATATCACTCACTAAAATAATTTCTTACTTGTATTTGAAAAATATGTTAAAAGATTCATTTGCCTTAGAAATTCAGAAAAAGGCAGAGCAATTTTAAAACCAACCCAAGGCAAGGGCTACTTACTATAATAGCAAAAGATACTTAAAGTGGTTTCATATCAGGCAATCCCACAGCATAGACCAGGGGTATCCAACCTTTTGGCTTCCCTAAGCCACATTGGAAGAATTTTCTTGGGCCATACACAAAATACACTAACAGTAATGACTGCTGATAAGCTAAAAAAAAAAATTTGCAAAAATATGTTATAACGTTTTAAGAAAGTTTACAAAGTTTTGTTGGGCCACATTGAAAGCCGTCCAGGGGCTGCGGGTAGGACAAGCTTGGCTTAGACTTATTGTTGGCCTTAAGGGGCCAACAATAAAAGACAATCTTCATTGACTCTAAAATTATTTTTTCAAAGCTTTAAAATAGTTCCAGAATTTGATGAACATGTTCATATTTGCTTATTCACATACTTCATGCTTTCATAAACATGGATCACATCTCCCCTAAGACTTAATCTTTCTGCAAATTCAGGCTTCCTGGTTAGTCATTATACTGAAATCACTTTAGAGCTACCATTATAGATTTTTCCAGAACACTTCAGCTCTCTGTGTTCTGATATTTGGCATCATAACTGGATACATTAGAAACAAATTACGTTCACTACAAAGATACTAGAATTTTTAAAATTTGTTTTGCTTTTCAAAATGTCCTTCCTATTTTGTCTTTCTTTCTTTTTTCTTTTTTTTTTTTACTGGCCTGTATAAACTGCTACATACAATAATGGGTTTTCTTCATCTGCAGACTACACTTGGTTGCTTAAAATGTTGAACTTTTACCTGAAGCTGTACACTTGATAAGATTAAAGTCCATCCTTTATAAATATCACTGGATTACATTTTTGTGATATGCATTTCTTTAAGCTTGCAACTCTGAACTCATTGTCAATTTTTCTGCCCACTTGTAAGATAGAAACTCCCTAAACAATTGAGGTTAATACTTTATCCGAAAATTTCTATAACATTCTATCCTTTATTTCATGTTGAGAATCAAGAACTATAATGCCCTGATGAAACTGAGTCTTCTGCCTTCCCCTGGGGATAGGAAGGACCTCTTGTGGAAATGGCACCATGTCAGTGGTGGTGGTTATCCATGAAGATAAGACTCATATCTGATTTACCCATTTATGCCAAGCCCCTGGCAAATAGTAACTGCTCAAAAAAATATTTGCTAAAAGAATTGATCGAGATTTGAAAGCAACTAGGACTAAATGGAAATAAATGGACTACTCTGGAATTCTAATTTTCATTATAACTTATATCCTTTCACACCTTCCTTCTGGGGCAGTAACAGAGGGTGGTTAAGAAAGACAAGGGAGAATGAGGTTCTAAGATCTTGGGACATGATTTTTAAAAAAGAGTCAGTGGGACCCCTGTAGTTCAGTATAGGGTGATAGCAAGTCAGAATTCTGAGTTCAGAAAGGTAGAGATTCTGAGATGGACTGTCAGGAGACTTTCAGGCACTGCTGAAATCAGCTTCGTTGCTTACCCAGGGTTCCTTCATATACCTACATATACCAGCTGGTTTTTCCAACTCAAATATTTCAATTACATCAGTTAACCTCCTTATAAAATGAATATTCTCACCCTGAGTTCTCCATGAGGGCTTTTCGGAGACTATGAAATCCATAAAATTGTACCCTTGACACCTGGAAGAGAAAGGTGTTCAAGGAGAACAGAGGGCCATCAGGCTTTCAGGTAAGAAGGAACAGCTTACTTGAAGAATTAGGCTTATGTGTAACCAATAAGCCAACTAAAGGGTGTCCCAAAATTCACGCAAGAAGTAATTTTGATAGAAAACACAGGTTTATCATTAAAAATTGTAAATTTTCATTGCTCAACAATGAAAACGCATTGTTCTTTCGTCTAACACTCCATTTTTAATAACCCTGAACTGTCAGCTGTCACACTTTTTTTTTCGTTGGCAACACTTTACCGCACAAATGACGCAAAATTCAAATCTTGCGTGGAATTTGGGACACCCTTTATTAATTTATATATTATTATGATTCACACTGCAAAAACATATTGATAGCCATCCATTCTATGAAGTGCCCCCTTACAGTCTAATAACTTCAGAGTCACACTTTATGCAGGTACTGAACACTTTTCACAACAGCACATGACTTAAATCAGGGCTAAAACCAGGGGTTGGAGCTTTCATCAGAAATGTCAACCGATTTCATTACTGGGTGTCAAGATCAAAGCTTTCTCCGATAACAACAAAGTTAAATTTCTGTAGGAAATAATAACTTAATCACAAAAGACACTGGGTGAGGTAAGGGGAAATATACAAGTGCCAAACAGATAACAGTGAATTTAGCTGGCTGGTTGGTAGACAGCACTGGGTATTTCAGGAGCTGAGAAGGAAAGCTAGAAAACCAAAGTAGCACCAGACCAATGACGGCCTCTGGTTTTCGACAGGTTGTTTCAAATGTGGTCTCCAAGTCTGCATTTTTTACATTAGACAGACTTTAGTTTAAAATCACTATTTTAATCTGTGGTATTTCATTTGAAGTTAAAAAAAAATCTAGATTATACTTGTCACCAATTGACAAACACCCAATATGTGAAAATGTATTAATGGAAATGTCTGGAAAAATAAAAGCCACCGGGTTATTGTGTTTGAAAAATGCAGTAAATGAACGCATTGTGTGGTTGTCAAAATTAGTGGAATACCCTCCTGCTGTGTGACCATTTGTTTGATTTGTGTTTTTAAAGAAAATAACAGTCTGTTCTTTATTTTTCTCCTCAGCAGACCTATAATTTATAATAAATTAGACGGAAAATAAAAGCAAGAAGTATCCTCTACAGCAGTGTTTTGTTTTGTTTTTTAAAGATTTATTTTATTGATTTTTGACAGAGAGAAACAGAGACAGAGAGAGACAGAGAGAAGGGGGAGGGCCCAGAGCAGTCTCCATAGTTCACATTAGTTTTCCATATAGTTTCACTCCACAGGCGGGCACAGGGCTGTGCAGGGCAGGAACTGGGCCAGGAGCCTCCCACATAGACCCCGGCAAGAACTGAAGTGGGGGCACACCCCAGTTCAGCATGTGGGTCCGCACGGGCCAGGGCCGGGACTCGATCCTCGGTCCCCGGGGCTGCAAAGCAAGCGCTTAACCCTCTGAGCCATCCCAGCTTTCCCTGCAGTGTTTTTTTAAAGCTGATCATCATTTTATTCTACTGCCACTTCACTCAAGCTTTCCTTTCTTTTTTTTTTTTTCCTACTTTCCTAAACATGGCTTCATTGTCATCCATAGGTTTCCTAAAAACTAAGACTTATTTGGCAATTTGGCAGTATTATGATTTCAGAACTCGCGTATCTGTCTATCTGTCTGCCTGCCTGCCTGTCTGCCTGCCTGTTTGTCTATACCTATGTCTGTCTGTCTGTCTGTCTCTACCTATGTCTGTCTGTCTGTCTGTCTCTACCTATGTGTGTATAGGAACAGGGACAGAGAATAATCTTTCTGTGCATCTTCTGTATCAGGCTGTTCCCTCACCAGGACCTGAACCTAACAGATTGTTCAATTTTTTAAACATGAATACAGACCCTCTGCTATAAACAATTCCTTTATCTCATTCTAAATCAAAACCCACCTGTTCTGTTTCACATCTCCTTAGTGCCTCACTTGATTTTTGTAACAGTCACTTGTGCTAGACTGATGGTTGGTTTCTTTCCAGAAAACATAATTATATTTTGCTAGCCTTTCAATACCTGAATCAAAAGAGCGACTATATATAAAACATTTCAGAGGTTTCCAGGCAGCCCTGTAAGAAAGCCATTTTCTACTGCAGGGAAGAAGCTTTTATCAAATCAGAAGTTCAATCCCCTTATTAGGCCAGCTTTGCTCTTCTTACATGTTTTAGAATAGAAGAGCTTATTTTCTTTGACAAAATACTGGAAGTTATTTGAGGAGCAAGTGAACTATTAATAGAAGTCGCTACTATTCCTCATCATCTTCACTATTATCATCCTTATCGGTGTGGTAAGCAGAACACTGATCCTTCAAAAATGTCCACACCCTAACCCCTGACACCTGTGAATATGTTCCCTTATATAGCAGATGGGACTCTTCAGATGTGTGATGTTAAGGATCTTAAAATGGGAAGACTACGCTGGATTATTTAAGTGGGCCCAATGTATTCACAGGGGTCCTTAAAAGAAGGAGGAGGAACCACCAAAGTCAACAGGAAATGTGACAACAGAAGCAGAAGTCAGAGTGATGCCATTACTGGAAATTTGACATTACATGCTTTCTTTTTTCTGAATACCATGAACAGGAGAAATATTTTGTTGACATCTATGAAAATTAATTAAATTGGAAACAAATTCAGTGCAAAATACCTTTAGTTTCACAACTATACTTTGTATCAGAATGCTCTAACTTTGTCATAATGTATGTATGGTATGGGTTACTTTATTGACAAAATTTCCATCCCAAATAAATTACTTTCAATACCCATTAAGCATAACCCAAATGTACCCATTATCACTCAATACTTTCCAGGTGTATAATAATAGTTAAAAATGATTTAATATTCTAATTATTTTAATATTTTATGTTTATTGTTGACCAAGATCAAAAACAAATGAAGCTGGAATTATCTCTTTCATGTTTCCTATATTTTATTTCACTAGTGCAATCGATAGCATGAATAATTAAATCTAGGTTGATTATTGGGAAAGGCAAATGTTCATATTTTCACCTCTATCTAGATCTACTCATAATTTTAGACAGATTATTCTTAATGCAGGCCGGATAGGTAGATTGAACATTCTAAATTTTATAGACTAATTAGAAAGGACAAAGCACTTGTAATGGGTTGAATGAAGGCCCACAAAATGTATGTCCATGTCCTAATCCATGGGCCACGTTAATATTAACTTATATGACAAAAGACATGATTAAATTAAGGATCTTGGGAATAGAGGTTTAGTGGACCTTAAACGCAATCAGAAGGAGTTTTCAGAAGAAGAGGAAATGTGAGTGACCACAGAGGCAGAGAGAGATTGGAATGATGTGGCCACAGGCCAAAGACCACTAAACGCCACCAGATACTGGAAGAGGCAAGGAATGGACAGTCCTCTCCTAGAGCCTTCATAGGGAGCACAGAATAGCTCATACCTTGATTTCAGACATTTGGCTTTCAAAATCATGAGAGAATAAATTTCTATTATTTTAAGTCACCAACTTTAAGGTAATTTATAACAGCAGCCACAGGAGACTAAAACAGTACCCTAAAGAACATCTATATTTAGGTAACTGGGAACATGACATTGCTTTTGGCGAACCTCAAAGAAAACACACCATTGTATCATAAACATAAATTCTACAATAAACTACATGAAGTGCCTTTAGAAAAGGCTAGTTGTCCACAGAATACAACTGAAAAGAAGTACAATGTTAAAAGCACAATTACAGACTGACAGCCAGTGAAAAGGTTGGGACCCTTCCATTCAGTTTGTTTAAATGGATGAGCTGGTTTTTGCAGCATAAGGGTCTGACTTTTTGCATTTGGGTCATATGCTTCTTTGAATGAATGAGGTCAAGATAAATTACCAGCCCACTGTATCCTGAATCAAAGAATTGTTCAACTGTAGGGATTTTATTTGTGTGGCTAGATAATAAGACAAGAATGGGGGGAAGCTCTCTCACTGGTACCCCTTTTCTTTGAACTAGCTATCAGAAATTAGCAGGCTTCATTAAAATAGAGTACTGCTTTTAAAGAGCAAATCTTTCCCTTTATTGCTTTGGCGGGAGGGAACTATACAAATACGCAATAAAATTCAACAGTCTCAGTTGCTCTGATTGTCCTGAATGCTCAGCTGCCCCAGCTTCTCTAGCTTCTGATGTCACCATAAATCTTACTTCTCAAAATGGTTTTTTTTCAACAGTTTCCTTCTGGGGAAGAATAATAGCCAGCACCTTCCTTTATAAAACACTTGTCCTGAACATTAAAAGCCAGAGTTTACTACATTCTAACTAATCTTCATTTGCCCTGAAGATTAAAGCTGAATTTCACTTGATAGTTCAGAAAATGATTATTTATTCAAGAGATCACAGGACCTTTCTTCATCAGAGCGTTCTAATTAACTAGCCCTTGTGGGGAGGGGGCAATCAATATGACGTCACAAACCACAATGAACTCATTTTCCATGAAGAGCAAAACCAGGGCTTACACTTGAAAGACAATGGAAGATCTTGGCTCAGAGAAAACAGGCTCCTGACAGGCTCACTCTAAGGAACAATGACAGAATGTGTCTGGTGCCTTCCCACCTTCCTCCTTCCTCCCCATTTCCTAGCTCGCCTCTCTCCATCTCCTGAACATCTCTGCTCTTTCCCACTGGTTAATTGATGTGCCCTCTAAGCACTTTACCAAAGGCCTCCTCTTTATAAAAAGTCTTATTCTCAGAAATGTACCTCTCTTCATCCCCTGTCAAAGCTTTCATGTTAGATGTTCAACAAATGCTTCCTTTATTTTAATAAGCTATTCTTCTCAGAGATGAAGTGCTTACTTCTTCCAGGAAGATTGAACCACCTAAGAAGGAATAATTTACCTCAAGTTGGAAAGCATTGTACTGGAGTAAATTACCCCTGCAAGCAGCCATGGAATCTACTGGCAGAAGTCATTTACTTCTAAGAAAAAATAGGCATTTGAATTGCTTATTTTCACATAATTTGGTCCAAGTTTGGACATAAACTTCAGATTTTCAAAGAAAAGAATACATCACTTCTTTGATACTTCTTTTTTTAAGACTTATTTTATTGTTTGAAAGAGGAAGGAGGAAGAGAGAGAGAAGGGGGAGGACCCAGAGCAGTCTCCATAGTTGTACATCATTAGTTGTGACATAGGTTTATTCTACACAGGTGGATGTGGGCTGTGCAGGGCAAGAACCAAATTGGGTGCCTCTCGCATGGCAGGGGAGAACCTTTGCCGACATCCTGGCAGTTACCAGCTGCACCACAATTCAGCATGTGGGTTTGCACAGGCCAGAGCCAGGACTCAATCCCCGGACCTCACAATTGCAAGGCAAGTACTCAACCTGGTGAGCTATCCGAAACCCCAGATACCTTTTTTTTAACCCCCAATGACAGACATTCAAAAATATATATACTAAATATGGGTTAATCAGAAGCAGCTACTGTCTTTAATTTTTAATCACCTCTAATGGCAGGAGCTATCCCTTTGGTTTTCTAAACAAGATCCCATCACACCATTTCCATGTATTAAAAAAAAAAAAAATCCTGCCCACAAGATAACTAAAATTTAATATCTGTCAGATCTTACAGCTGTATATTTCAAATCCTTTGTGACAATAACAATAAATGTGCAAAATGACAATATCTACAAGGATGTCTTTTAGGGAAGGATGGGCACTGGAGGATTGAAGGGACACAGAAACCCCTGCAGAGCAGAAATGAGTGGGGAAAGAAATTACTCTGACATGTATGGTCAAGGACACACAGAGAGAACAACAACATTGACAAAAAGCAATCTTCCTTAAGGTAAACTCCTTCCTCCTATGGACTCAGTAGTGGAGTTGTGAAATGGAACCACTGACTGAGAGCCGACTAAACCGCCCTGTTCCCTGTCCAACCCAGAAAAAATTAAAACTGCCCCCAATTCCAGGCCACCCTCTGGGACAACCAAGAGAACACAGAGCTCTTGAAAACAACAGAGGTCCCCGTCTGCCACTCAAATACAGGGTATACTGAATGTGAGAGAAGGTCTGCAGAACATTCCCTAATGAAGATGCCATGTGGCTCTGATTGAAGGCTCAAGTCTTTCTAGGTTTAGGGAAGTCCAAAGAATTCTAGAGCAGCTCAGGCCAGCAGAGAAATCAAGACATAGTACAGTAGACTGTCCATTAACCAGAACGCAAGCAACTGGCATTTTCAAGCAATCAGCAAAATATAGGGTAAATGTGTTGGTGAGAAAAAAAACAAACAAAAAAAACCCAGTGATTCCAGAAATGTCATAAACAGAAAATAATGCAAACATTTAATGTTTGATATATGTCCATATATGGCCATATGACTGATAAATATTGAATTACCAACCTGAGATTCAAGAGTAAGTCACTAAGCTGGATAGTGTTCATTTCCACTGTTATGGGAGCATAGCAATAGGGGACACCTGGATTTAGTTACACCAGCAGGGAATGGAGGAAGGGACATGGGACTCAGATAGGAGGCAGGTGGGGTTGACAGTGAGGGCATTCCAGGCAGAAAAAAAATCTCAAAAAAGCTGAATATTGACCCAGATCTGTGAGAATTTTAACAAATTGTGAAGGGATTTCATACCAATCTAAGGATCTGAGGGTAAGGTTTTACAGTTTGTTCAGTTGTTCTGTTTGCGTATTTGTTTAGTTTGGTATGCCAGGACTTCACAGTTATTTCCAAAGCAGAACCACTAGAGGCAAAGAGAGAACATGTACTAGGAAGGATAGGAGGGTTCCTGGGATCATACTCTTATCAAATGAGATCAAGCACAACATTTACAGGGATAACTCAAAGATACTGTGGGTTGGATTCCAAAGCACCACAATATAGCAAATAGTGTATAAGAGTAAGTCACACAATTTTTTGGCTTCCTAGTATATGTAAAAGTTATGTTTACACTCCACTGTGGCCTATTAAATGTGATTAAATGTGTAAAACTTTTTGTCTGAAAAAAACAATTTACAAACCTTAATTTGAAAATACTTTATTGCTAAAAAATGCTGACCATCACCTGAGCCTTCAGCAAGTCATAATCTTCTTGCTGGTGGAGGGTCTTGACCCAGTGTTGATGGCTGAGGCCTGATCAGGACGGTGGTTGCTGAAGGTTGCGGTGGCTATGGCAATTTCTTAAGATAAGACAACAACGAAGTTTGCCACATCAATGGACTCTTTCACAAACAATTTCTCTGTACCATGCAATGCCATTTTATAGCATTTTATCCACAGTACAACTTTCAAAATTGGAATCAATTCTCTCAAACCCTGCCACTCAACGAGGCTTATATAATATTCTAAATCCTTTATTGTCATTTCAGCAATCATCATATCTTCAGCAGAAGCAGATTCCATTTCAAGAAACCACTTTCTTTGCTCATCCATAACAAGCAATTCCTCATCTCTTAAAGTTTTATCATGAAATTGCAGCAATTCAGCCACATCTTCAGGCTTCTTCACTTTTAATTCTAGTTCTCTTGCTATTTCCACCACATTTGCAGTTGCTGCCTCTACTGAAGTCTTGAACCCCTCAAAGTTATCCATTAGAGGTGGAATCAACTTCTTCCAAACTCTATTAATGTCAATATTTTTACCTTTTCCTATAGCCTTATGAAATGTATGTTTTAAATAATAAGATGAAAATCAAAATTACTCCTTAATACATGGGATATAGAATAAATATTTTGTTAATAGGAGTGAAAAAAAATTAATTTCATTATACATCTCCATCACAGTTCTTGGGCAACCAGGTATATTGTCATTGAGCAGTGATATCTTTAAAGGAATTATTCTTTCTGAGTAGTAGGTCTCAACAGTGGTCTTAAATATTCAATAAACCATGTTGTAAACATATATGCTATCATACAAGATTTGTTGTTCCATTTATAGAATGCAGGCAGAGTATATTTAGTATAATTCTTAATGGCCATAGGATTCTCAGAATAGTAAGTTAGCATTGGCTTCAACTTGAAGTCACCAGCTGCATTAGTACCTCACAAGACAGTCAGACTGTCCTTGAAGCTTTGAAGCCAGGCATTGACTTCACTTTAGGTATGGAAGAATTTGATAGCATCTTCTTCCAGTATATGAGTATGTCTATATTTGAAGTCTTGTCTTTATATTTCATGCAACTTGTGCATTCTACCCTATAATTATTGTTTTATATTAAGCAATGTCCTCAAATTAGTATGGTTTTTTCCTAAAGTGTTTATATGAAGTTAATACTGTAAAAAGATGCACCATGTTTACCCACACACAGAAATTCCTACACACCCACCAATTTCAATATACCGGTATGTAACCTGGAAGGAGCCTCATACATTAACTTGAAACATCACTCTTAGCTTGAAACATCACTCTTAGCTGTAGAAATTAAGAGAAAGTTTTAGAGGGAAGCAATGTGATATGGCTTGTTTTTATCCACAATGAAAGATGAAACACTATCAAATTCAAAGTTTTAGATTTATATGCTTTGCTTAAAAAAATAATAGCACATTGGCTTTTGTTTATATTTATTCCTCCCTTCCTACTACTGTTTTTTGATCTTTTATAATCATACTGGCCTTGTTATAATGAGTCTCTTATTGTAAACCACTTCTAATATATTTTAAAGTAAAACAGACATATAAAATTAGCAAAAATAAGTCATAAGTGATTGACAAATAATCAACCTAATAACGTTTTGGAATTAGATAGTGGTAATGCTTGCATATTAAGAACCACTAAATAGTACACTTTAAAAGGGTAAATTTATATGAATCATGAAATTATAGGACAATAAAAATAACTTTTAAAAAGGGCATAGCAAAAGCACTGTGCATGTTACCACAATATACGTAACTAAGCAACTGATTTTACTGGTAAATGATATTATGATAATTCGTAGTTATTCTGCTATTCTATATAAAAGGTGATTGTTGTACTTTTAAAGGCTTATCATATATGCCATAATAATTTTTGAAATAAACTTTCAAATTTAGCAATCTAATGACAGAAACTTTTTTTAATTGTTAAATTTATTGGGGTGACATTGGTTGGTAAAAATTACATAGGTTCCAGGTGTACAAGTCTACCTCACATTGTCTATGAATTGCATTGTGTGCTCACCACCCAGAGTCAGTTCTCTTTCCATCACCATATATTTGATGCCCTCTCCTTACTCCCTCAACCCCCTACTTTCCCACCCACCTCCCCTTTTACCCTCAGGTAACCACTAAACTAATAATTGTGTCCATGAGTTTTTGTTTCTTTGTTACTTTCAGCTTTATATTCCACATATAAGTGAAGACATATGTTTCTTGATTTTTTTCAGTCTAACTTATTTTGCTTAATATGATGGTGTCAAGTTCCATCCATGTTGTCAGGAATGACTGTATTTCATCCTTTCTTATCACTGAGTAGTAGTGTGTAAATGTACCACAACTTCTCTATCCAGTCATCTATCAAAGGACACTTTAGTTGTTTCCATGACTTGGCCACTGTGAACAGTGCTGCAATGAACATTGGGATACATATGTCATCTCTGTGAAGTAGGGAAGTGTCTAAAGCCTAGAGCAGGGGTCTCCAAACTATGGCCCATGGGCTGGATGCGGCCTGCGAGGCCCTCTCATGCGACCCGTGGAGACCTTTTTATCTGAATAAAATAATATTAAATAAATAATTAAAAACAACATCTAAGTTTTGATTCTTTTTTATTTGGACCTCAAGTGTGTAGTTGGCCCCCAAACTGCTGTTTGATAGTTAATGTGTCCTGCGGGCTGAAAAGTTTGGAGACCCCTGGCCAGAGAAATAACTATTCTTAGGCCTTCTCTCTGTGATAAATGACTAAGACAGGGGTGTCCAACTTGGCTTCCCTTAGGCCACACTGGAAGAAAAATTGTCTTGGGCCACACATAAAATACACTAAAAAAATTAAATCTCATAATGTTTTAAGAAATTTACAAATTTGTGTTGGGCCTCATTTAAAACCATCCTGGGCCGCAGATTGGACAGGCTTTTACTAAGACTTAAACAGTGGTTCTTAGGCCCTGAATGTTTACTCCCCACAAAAGAGGCAACATGCTGCATGATTCCATTTATATAACATTCTTGAAATGACAAAGAGATCAGATTAGTGGTTGTCAGGATTTGGGGGGTGGAGGGTAGGAGAAAGGAAGCTGTGATTTTAAAAGATAGCACAAAGGAGTCTTCTGTTGCTGAAATTGCTCTGTATCTTGACTGTGGTATGGTTACATGCATCCACGCATGTGATAAAATTGCACAGACATGCACACACACACATACATACACACATTTACTCACATACTGTGGATTGCAGTTGTTATATTGTACTATACTTATGCAAGATGTTACTATTGGGGAAAAATTTTAAAAGGGCATATGAAATATCTCTGTATTATTTCTTAACTAGTTCTTAAAATATTTTTAAATCTATAATTATCTCAAGATTTTTAAATTTTTCTGATATAATTTCAAAACCCAAATAGATGATGAAAAAAAAAAAACAGAAGAGTTTTTACAACAGCAAGTTCAGGTACACAAAAAACATATTTTCAGATATGTGACCATTGCTTTGATATATTTGTTGTTACTGTGATTATGGTATATATTTTACTGAGTGTGATCCTCAGAATTCTAGAGATGATGACCAACAGAGGTATCTGTGACTTCAAAGCAAAAACTGGCACAAAATGTATGTCAATTGAGACTCTGAGGTTAGATTTTTGAGGAGATCAGATCCCAAATTCTAAGACCTCATTACTATGAAAAGGAATAATATGAGACTGAATGATTACAAAATCTTAACCTCTTTAATAAAAGTCAAATACTTTATAGTAGATCCAAAACCAAAGGTAGTGAAATGGAAACACATTTATAGAATATTTAAGATGCTATATGTCCAGGAGAAAAACATCATAATTGGTTTTGTTTTCATTAGGACACTGTACTAAGTCACAGGAGCATATTGAAGGCCTTGACAGACAACTGTTGGTTATCCATTAAAATCTGATTTTCCTCTTCCATGGTAATGGCCACCAGGAGGAAGACTACATTTCCCAGCCTCCACTGCAAGCCCGTTACGGCCATGTAACTAAGTTTTGCCCAATGGGATGGAAGTGTAAGTGTCACATGGTAGTTGCTTATCATCTTAAAAGTCTACTCTGATCCCTAAGCGCTTTTTGTTTTTATCTTTCTCACAGCTCCAGATCCTAAGTTTGGAACACATAAACATCCTCTAGGTTAGTAGGAAAGGAAATAAAAAAAAAGGATGACAGAGCTGGGGGAAAAAATTGAATTAAACCCAACCAAATCCCACCACCAACATTAATAACAACTACTCTTATACATAGGGTCTAGTATAGGCCTAGCATTGTGCTAAATTATCTATTTGTATCTTTATAACACTGTACAGCAGGTAGTATTCTCCTTTTTAATGAGGAAGAAGCTGAGGCTCAGAGAAGGTAAGGACCTGGAAGCTGAGGAGACATAACCCTTAATCTCCCTTTTGTCCAGAGACCCTCTCTACTTCCCCTACTTTGCATCTCAGCAGGTTTCAGAAAGTTTCTAGGCTGAGACATCCTTAAAAGTCTGTGCTTTATCCATACTCTGTCACTGTGTACCTTGGATTAAATTGTACTTATATAGATAGAAAAGAATCTGCTTTAAATTCTACCCATGGAAATAAAAAAATAACATATAGTCACACTAATACACTCAGGTCTCTCAGGTAGTAAGCAGCAGATGGAGGATTTGAAATCAGGTGTTTCTAGCTCTAAAGCTTACACTATGATCTACTCCCTACATTTCTGCTGTTAATATGGACAGTCATTTAGAACTAGACCTAAAATTAAACATTATTCAAAGTCTTCTATCAATGGCTCACACTTCAAAAAAATTAAATTCCATATTAACAATTTTTGAGATATGGAATAACAGAGACAGTGATAAAAAAATTTTTAAGAATTATTAACAAATATTTGGAGAAATTCCTTTATAAGTATAACTTTTTAAGAATAGTGGAAGCCAAAAACTACTATGGAAGAAAATGGAGTAAAGAAGAATCTAAACATTCTTGGCTTGAAGTTATATGTCTTTCAAGTCTAAAAAAGCCAGACAAATACTTAGGCAGAGAAGAAAAATACATATACTTTTAGTTGAATGGTAAGTTAAAACTAGGCCACTTCTCATTTTTCTGTCCCATAGTGCTTAATTTAGAATTGGATTTTAAAAGCAATCCTCCGCAGGCCAGGTTTGGCCATTCCAGTTGGCACCTGGACATCAAACTCTTGTGACAATCTGGAACAACTGAAAATAGCTTTGGGTATTCAAACTATCATGCAGCAAGGAAGGTCAAATTTGAATTAATGTATTTTAAGACTGAAAAAAAAATGTTTTATACAAGCCTTAAAAGAGAACAGAGAAAATAAAAAGAAGAATGAAAATTAAGCAACTAAGCCAACCTACATCCCTATCAGAAGTGAAGACTGAGCCCGCTCACCGTTCTTTTCACTAGTCTTCCATCATAAGGCACTTCAGTTCAGGGCTGTGTGCCACTTCTGCTCTAACTACAAAGCCATTTTTCACATTTTCTACTTATCCTTGTCCAAGAATCTTCACTGTTTATCCATTTTCTACAGAATAAAGTCCAAATTTCTTTGCCTTGTGTTCAAAGCCCTTTCTGATTTGAATTCAACCTACCTCTCCAGATTTACTTCCCATCATTTTCCTTCACGAGTTCTCTATTGGAGCCAAACCGGTCTAGTCACTGTTAAAAAGGCAGGCACATTCCAACCTAGCTAGCTTTGGAACACCACCAGCATCCCTCCTAGCCTCCACCTAGCTCAGTCCTTCCCATCTCCAGGGACTAGCTCAAGTTCCAGCCCGCAACTACCTCAGCTTGCATAAAAGATGTCTACTCCTCTGAAATCCTATAACAATTATATAATATTTCAAACCATTCACTTGAGATTCATCATAAACACTCCCATATTATTATTTATCTTATTTCTATACCTTAACCCCTCATATAGATCTAAGTTCCCTGAAGAAAAAAACTTCAGTCTTCTTTACATAACATCTAACCAGGAACAAACTAATGTTAGATGAGCTTCAGATAACTGGATTTTAAAACATGCATGTAAGGACACTAAGCAAGTTGCTACGCGTAAGCCAAAGGGAAGGAATATATATCATCAGAATTTTCCATATTTCATTGTTTCCACATTTCATAATGTAAGACAATAGTTTCTTTACTTCCTTTAATCAAAATAAAACTAAAGAAGTCTTGATATGTGATCAAGCCGAAAAAGCATAACTACTGAAGACAAGCTATTTGCACCTGCTGAAAAAAAGCAGCAATAAGTTTAATTGCAGCAAGTGGGTTTCTCTGCTTGATTCCACATAAAATATGCCTATGCTATACCCTGTAGTCTATGGAAGAAAAGAGTTATAAGGAAGTCTCTTCAAAGACTAATCAATGTTTGGGCAGAAAATAATTTCCCTGGTGTTTTAAAAATACTAATCAATTTTCCTCTCAATATTGCCATTATACACTAAGAATACACAATTGAGTTGTACCTGAAATCACCATTTCATAATTGGAAATAGAATTCTGCATTCATTTCCCTTATCCTAGCATCAAAGAAAAATAAAGGAATGTCTATAAAACTATATTACTCTATAATCTGATCTCTGATCCTCCGAAAATAATCTCTATAAAGATAGTTAACCACTGTGTTCATTGAGCCCTACCTATAAGAATATGGCTCAGTTCTGGGATAGATCTTAATGAACAATCTCCCAAGTTTTTTTTTCTTTTCCCAGAAGTGAACTATCAGGAGAAAAACAGATAAAGTCTTGGGCTCTGAGAATTCAGGATGATCCACAATAAGTAGATCCAAATTTCCAAGACCAGATTGCCAAATTCCATTCCTGCCTGGCTCCAAATTTCAAATTCAAATACCTAGTAAGCAAATGGTCATACCAGGTCTTCCTGTGGGTTCCAGTACACTTGTGCAGATCTTAGGGAACCCAGTGCAAACTAGGACTTAATAAAAATTCCCCAAACTGACATACACCTCTCCCCTAGGAGAATTGCAGAAATACCTCAATTTCAGTGCAATCTTAAGACTATGCTTTTCATAGTGTTTTCCAAAGGCATCACCAAAGGAAATATTTTAAAGGTAATATTAGAAAATGAAGTTGGAAAACACTACTTAACCATGTTTTCCTACTGGAGATCACTCATTATAAGATGAAATATCCTGGAAAAAAGTCCTCAAATCAGGGGTGTCAAACTCAATTAAAACACGGGACATTTGGTGCAACAGGCAAGATTCACATGGGCCACATCACATTTACAAATGTCACCAGAACTGAGTCAGCGCGTTTATACACGCCCACAGGCCCCCAGGAAAGGCACTGGGCCACATGTATACCGGTACTCGTCTTCAGTAATTAAAGGGTTAACGAGGGAATTGTGTGTACGGTATTGCCTCGATCTCCCCTAAGCACTATTTTCTTCATAACAATTTTTTCTATTTTCATTTTATTTCAGAGCATCGTGGGCCACAAAATATTACTTTGGGGGCCGCGGGCCGCCAGTTTAACACCCCTGGACTAAATGATTGTGTCCCCCACCAAGTTCATAGGTTGAAGCCCTAATTTCCAAAGTGATGGTATTTGTGAAGACTTTGGGAGGTAATTCGTTTCAGATGAAGTCATGAGGGTGCAAGCCCTATGACAGTATTAGTGTCCTTAGAAGAAGAGACCAGAACTTTCTCTTTCTCTCTGTCATAAGAGGATACAGCAAGAAGGTGGCCATGTGCAAACCAGGAAGAAAGCCTTCACCAGACACCAAGTCTGCTGACCCCTTGATCTTGAATTTCCTAGCCTCCAGAACTGTGAAAAATAAATACCTGTTGTTTAAGCCACCTGGTTACAGCAGCCAAAACTAAGACATTAAGCAACTCATTTAGCTTACTCACATCTGTGGATCATAGATACCAAAATTTTAGAGTTGAAAAAAACTCAATCCAGCCCCTACATTTCACAAAGTATGAAACTGAGGTTAAATGACTTGCTCAAAGGCATACACCTTTTTGCTAGAGAGCTATAATATAAGATCAGTAATAGAGCAGAAATGCTCCTCCACACCACCACTTCTTTCTCCCTTTGAACTCTAGCATATCTCAAGGCCTGGTTTAATGACATCTCTCAGAAGCGTTGCCTGACCTGAGCTCCCCACCCTACTAGGCAGAGTTCTGACTACTCTCCTCCATCCCCATAATCCACAGCAGTGTGACCATTCAGAGTAAAACATTTCAACACATGGTACTCTGGTTAGTTAACTTTGCATCCCTTTTCCTCAATACACTGTGAATTGTCTGAATAAAATTAAGTCTTATATTCATCTTTCTCTAATATTCCAAAAAGCCTGCTGCATAGAAGGTATTCAGTAAGTACATGTAAATTAATTTATACCTGATTTATAATGAAAATACTATATTCCAAACTTCAATCACTATAAGAACTAGTTATGATCATTAACTGCATAAATATTACCAAAGAACAACAGCAGGTACCTGTTCTAGCACCATTTCTCAGGTGGGGATCACTAGGAATTAAGGAGAAACTGCCAACATTGGCCTGGAATATCTCAGGAATTGTGCTAGGTGCTTTAAGTTTAATCTTCACAACAACTTTCAATACTATTATATCCATTTTACTGAAGAGAAAACCAAACCTCAGACAGCTTAAGCCTCATTAAGATAACATAGGTGGTAAACAAGAGGAAGCTAAGACTCAAATCTAGATTCTCTGCTCATTGTTTCACACAGATCCTGAGCTTCTCCTAAACAGCCTGTCTGACACTAAAAGGTGACCTTACAGACTATTAGTAGACAAAAAAACAAAACACCAAATCAGTTCCCATGAACTAGCAATACAGACAGCCTTTGTCACCTGCCACTCATTCTTTCTGGACCAGTTCTTGTGAACTGTTTAAGCTTAATTCCACTTAAATTAGATCATGATACTGGGGGATCATGAAGAATTGCTGAAAAAAAGAAAATGCATATGAACAATCCTCTATTGCCATGAACTCACATTCAAACCACACCTAACACTCTCTGGCCCACAATTCATCGCTGATTTTTATTAAAAAGTTGATTCAAACCATACATAAATTGGTTTTTAATCACTAATGAAAAAAACTGGGTTCTCCCTGGCAACACATAAAACATGTTTAAACAAATGCATTCCAATGCATCCAATATTAAACCCTCTTGGTTGCTGTCCAAGGTAGACCAGGCCATAGCTAGTACTGTTCAGCTGAATTCCCCTAACACCTAACACAGCTTCTGACATTTGGGAAATGTTTTGATGATTTATAATTTTTGCTAAAGTGGGCAATTAGAAAGCTCCATTAAAGCCTCTTTAGTAAATGGTGCTGGGAAAACTGGAAAACCACATGCAAAAGGCTGAATGTGTGCTGCGATCTCTCACCATATACCAAAATTAACTCAAAATGGATTAAAGACCTCCAAATAAGAAAGGAAACAATAAATCGCATAGAAGAAAACATTGGCACTAAACTTATG
>PVKE010031057.1:0-19259 GCA_004027555.1 Craseonycteris thonglongyai
AAGGATTAATATCCTGACTATGGGGAGCCGGGATGGCTCAGCGGGTTAAGCTGAGGATCGAATCCCAGCCCTGGCCCAGGCGGACCCACATGCTGAACGGGGGTATGCAAATCACTAGAGAAATGCAAATCAAAACCACAATGAGATACCGCCTCACACCCATTAGGATGGTTACTATCCAAGATAAAAAACAACAACAAATAAACAAAAACAAAACCAGAATACATAAGTGTTAGAGAAGATGTAAAGAAATTGGACACTCGGGGAGTAGTTGTGAGAATGTAAACTGTCGCAGCTGCTGTACAAAGCAGTACAGCACTTCCTCAAAAACATTAAAATTAAATTACCACGTGTTTCATCAATTTCACTTTTGGGTATATGCCCGAACGTATTGAGAGCAGAATTTCAAAAAGATATTTGTGTGCCCATGTTTATAACAGTACTGTTCACAATAGCTAAAGGGTAGAGTCAACCCACGTGTTCAGCCACAGATAAATGGATAAGCACAATGTGATATATACATTCAATGGAATATTATTTGGCCTTAAAAAGGAAGGAAATTCTGGCATGTGCTACAACATGGATGACCTTGAGAGCTTTATAATAAGTAAGTAAATAAACCAGTCACCAAAGGACAAATACCATGTGACTCAACTTATATGAAACATCTAGAGTAGTCCAACTCATAGAGACAGAAAGTAGAATGGTGGTAGCCAGGGGCTGGGGAAATGAAAAATGAGAAGTTTTTTAATGGGTCAGTTTTGCAAAATAAAAAGATTTCTGGAGATTGATCTCACAATCGTGTGAATATACTAAACACTACCAAACCATCCACTTTAAAATGGCTGCTGTTGGGTTTAGGTTATGTATATTTTACCATAATTAAAAAAATAAATATAACTATTAAAAAGAAAGAAATAAGCCCATGCAGAAACCTGGTCTTTTAAGGAAATAGACCACTTAGGCAAGTGAGTCAGACCTGGGCTCCTCCTGCTCAGACTGGCAGACTGTGACCGCCCCCCCTGGGCCCACAACTGGCTGAGGGCAGCGTGTGAGGCCACTGCCTCAGCGAAGCAACCTGTGACCTTCCCTTCAGGATGGAAAGAGGCTTCCCTGTGTCCAGAGGAAGGTAGAGTGAGGCTCATTCACAGGACACTTTCACCGGGGGCTCCAGGTGAGCGCTATTAACAGGGGACCACTGGACTTGTGATTTACCTGGCCTGGTTCATCAATGAGAAAGCCAGTTGGTTGGGATGGAAATGCTCCTAACTCCGTGCTCACTGACCATTGATTCTGTGACATGTATGACAGCAATAGCTATTTTGCATTTATTCTGATGTACAGAGTTCTGTGCTAAACAACATTATCTGCGTTCTACAGATTGGGAAGCTATTTAACAGACCATCCAAATCTTCATGGCTTAGAACAACACCCCCTTTGTCCTCTCTCTGGGTCAAGGGTTGGCTGGGCCCAGCTGGCATGGCCCTACTGACCTCTCTGGGGTCTCCAATGCAGCTGCAGGTCTGTGGGGCTGGGGCACAGCAATGCACTGGAGGTCTGACCTGAACATAAGGGCTGCTCCCCTCTCCACTTATTCTCATGGCCCATCTTTGCCACATGACCTCCCTGCACAGCCTCTCCTGCAGTCTATCCAACAGGTTGTTTGGGGTGCAAGCCCGTGAGGGGCCTTCAATATCAAGCAGATCCATCCAGATCAGTGTAAATGCTTCCCCGCCATTCCTCGTGCTGCAGGAAAGGTAAGAAGGCTTAGCTGAGGCTTTCTTCACTCTGTCCTTTGGGAGAAAAGTTCTTCCTTGTCACAAAGCAGCGCACTTGGTATAAGTGCGCCCTATGTCCCTGGGGAGTTCCTAGCAGGACAGCTGCTGGTGGGGTGGGGGTACAGTCCTTCTGTCTTACTTTTATCTCACTCATTAAATGTCCCAGTTGTCACACCAGCATCTTGGCCAGGCGTTCTGGCCATCTCTGGCATTTGAGGCTGAGTCTGGGTTCTCAGATTGATATTTCTTTCTATAGTAGCCCAAACCATCATCTGCCCCCAATAGCTGGGCTGATTAGGCCCGCTTCCATTATTTGTGATCTAACCAAATAATAATAATAATGTGGGGGAAAAAATCCTCAGGAATACAGACAGGCAGATTTACAAAATCAGTGTTGAAATGTCAGAGCAAGTTTGCAAATCTCACATTATGAATATTCCCTGCCCCTACACTGCTCGGCCGGAGGCTTCCAGCTGCTGCAGACCACACAGCCTCACCTGGCTCACCTCAGTTCTCCAACTTGCTCATACAATCCCTAGCTTCTCAAGCTCCTCGGGACCCTGACCTGAGGCTGATGCCCAGGTCCCTCCTCCACCTCCTGCCCCTCCCCCATCTCCCAACCCCTGTTGTGGAGGAAGAGTGAAGGGCAGAGAGACATTTACAGAAAACTTCCAATGTATTTCCTGGCCAGTGTTCACTGGCTTCAATGGGATAAACACTTGACTGGTACAAAGTGACTCCATCTCCTAAACCTGTCTGACTCAGGATCCCCAAATGCACGGAGTCCAGGACAACACAGGGGAATCCACGTCAAGCTGAGGAGAAGGGAAGCACACAGCCCTGGGCACTCACGGGATGCCAAGGGTTGTGCTCCGCATGAGTCTGCCGGCAAGGTGATTCCCTAAATAATAGAAATGCAGGTTGCCTTATTCCATTAACCGAAAGCTGAGACACATGTTCAGTCCCCGCTGAGTGTACGAACACAAAATCTGGTAGGATATTGGCACTGGGAGTGAGCTAGAACACAAGACCGTTGGGTACATCACTGCCCGTCCAACCTGCGGTCTGGCTCTCATGACCAGGGATGGGCTTCGTGGTGTTTCAAGGTTTGGAAGGTACACTTCTCAGCCACAGTGTCCATTCCTTGTCTCTTGTGTACACACATAGAAGCACCAATATTCTCCATGTGGCTTTTACACAGACACTAGTCTATGCACACCACTGCACCTGGCCTTTATCTCTGAACAAAACCAGAGGCTGCCTTGTGCTTTTAATGCTGCTAATTAGAGGCGACTTTGGCGTGGCTGTGCCAAGCTTATTTAGCCATGGATGATAAACACACTATCATGTTGTATGTTTGCTGTTGTAAACACACCAACCGATGTGCACGTAGGGACAGGCACAGGAAGCATACCTACATGTGGACCTGCCAGGCAAGTGGTATTAGCATTTCTTACTGTGACACATGTTGCGATTGCCTTAGGTAACGGTTATGCTGCTTTGCGCGGAACCTGCACACCCTCCTGTGGAAGAACAATTATTTCTCTGTTTTTGTCTCTTTCCCCTGCCCACTGGGCTATGGGATACATCGGTCTTTTCATCACTGACATGTAATAACAAAATATGAAATAAAGTACCCCCTTTGCAGTTGGTATGTGATGCAAATCTATTTCACACTTGGTCACTCTTTGAAAACAGAAACATATTTTCTTAACATACAGATTACTTCTAGCTATATACTCTTGTATAGTTAATATATTAATCTTTTGTTTTATTGCCTCTTGTGCCTTGGTCATACTTCTTCACTCCCAAATTACTTACTTTCCTAACTTTTATATTTCCCTCCAGTAGCTTCATGGCTTAACATTTAGGGGGTTTGTGTTTTATATGTAAATGCTTAATTCATCCCAGTCAAACTTTGTAGCTACTTAGTCTAAGATCTCTCCTCATATTTTCTATGTGCTTTCCCTTTTACTGCCTGGTTTGTATTTTATGTTTTCTTAATTTTGGGTATATACATTTATTTCAGAGTTTTGAATTTCATTTCTACTTCATTTGCTGCTACTTTCATAATGATCTCCCTCTATGAGGTTAGGCAACTCTTATTTAAACAGAATGTATTACTCCATTTGAAGCACTGTCACTTCCTATTGCCTTACTTTACCCAAGTTTAGTTTATTATGCTATATTTAAAAATTATTCTCATGTTTACTTCACCCTTAAATACAACTTGACTGTCCCAGCTGCTGGTGATTTCTTTTGAACCCCAGGGTTCAGTGCAGTGATCTATCTCTTAGGTGTTCAGATTGTAGCCAGTAACTCACAAGATGGTTTATGTAAAAGAAAAATCCCAAAACATACTTAAAAAAATTTTAAACTAGGAGGCATAACCTTCATGGCCTAAATCAAATGACCTAAGATTATTAGCTAAAGCTGGGAGGTGTCCTCAGCATCAACTTTTCCACTGCCCCCCCCCAAGCAGGGCGACTTGGGGGGCTCCTGAGTGTCATGATGTGTGGACTTCCAGGGCACGTCTGGGCGCTGAGCTCCATGACCTCTCAGCACCCAGCCTGGGGGCTCAGAGTCAGCCCAAGTCAGTTCTGTCACAGCGTGGTCCTGTGGGCCTTGAAGCCCCGTGGGGAGGAATGAGAGAGGGATAGCTGCCTTACTGCAGGGCCCTGCCCTTCGAGGAGGCCTGTGTTGCAGTAAATGAGGCCCCGGGTGCTACGTCCACAGCAACAACGATCCTAGTGAGGAGGCTGCCTTTCTCTTCATCGGCCTCCAGGCAAATCATCACTGGCTCTCGTCCAGGAATCATGTGATTGTGTTCATAGAGCATCAGTCTTATCGGTGTGCTATGCATAGGATACAAAAACAAATGCTCTGTGTTCCTCACCATATTTTGAGAGCAGACATCTAAGCAAGTGACTAAAAGGCAGGGTTCCTAAGGACAGCGTCAGGTGAAGGGCGGGGACACTCACAAGGCCTTGAGTCTGCTTTCAGGGGACACTGAGGGGAGGACATGGAAGCTGAACTGAGGCTTAAGGGTCCAGTAGGCGGATCACCTGTAGCCAAGGTGGGAGTGGGGCTTCTCTGCCTCTTGTCCCCAAACCCCAGGGTCATTACTTGCTCCACTTCCCAGTGCCTCTTGCTAGAATCCTTTGAGCAGGACACTAGACAAAAGTATTCACGGGGCCTTGGCCAGCTCAGTCACCCTGTGAGGACTTGGACCCTCTTTCCTCAAAGTCAACAGACTGGGCATTTGAGGCCAGGAGAGCTGCTGGGAGGAAATTTTGTTTTATACCTAAATATTGTAACCTCTTATTCCCCTTCACCTTCTCTGCCCCTTTTTGATTTTATGGATAGCCCAGACTAGTCTAGTACCCACCTGGCACTATACATACTTATTAGCATCTCATTGACTGTATTCCCTATGCTTTACTTTACATCCCCACAGCTATTTCATAACTACCAATTTGTACTTCTTAATCCCCTGACCGTTTTCACCCAGCTACTCAACCCCATCCCATCTAGGACCCCAACAAATCTAGACTAGTCCCCATCTGACACCATACTAGTGATTACAATATTATTGACTATTCCTTATGCTACATCCTACACCCCCATGGCTACTTTGTCAAAACTAATTTGTACCTCATAATTCTTTCCCCTTTTTTCACCTAAATGACCAACCTCTCTTCCCATCTGCAACCATCAAAATGTTCTCTGCATCTATGAGCTTATTTCTCTTTTGATTGCTTGTGTTGTTCTTTACACTTGTAAGTGAAATCACATTGCATCTGTCTTTCTCTGTCTGACATAGTCTACTCAGCATAATACCTTCCAGGTGCATCCACACCTCTACAGATGACAAGAACCCATTCCCTCGCATGGCTGAGTAATATTCCGTTGTATATATGTCCCGCCTCCTCTTTATCCTTTCATCCCTTGACAGACACCCAGGCTGCCTCCACATCTTGGCTGTTGTAAACATTGCTATTATGAACATATGGATGCACACATCCCCTTAATAGAAGTTTAAATTTCTTCAGATAAATCCCATAAGTGGGGTTACTGTGTCCTCTGTCTCTTGTTACAGGTTTTGCTTCAGTCTATTTTATCTGGTATAAGTATTGCTACTCTATCCTTTTTTCTTTTTTTCTCATTTCCATTTTCACAAAATATCTTATTTTGTTCCTTTACTTTCAGTCTATGTGTGTCATTCAATCTGAAGTTAGTCTCTTGTGGGCAACATATGTAAGAATCTTGTTTTGTTTTCGTGTGTTTTTTTTTTATTTTTTTATCCATTCAGCTCTTTTATGTCTTTTTAATAGAGTATTTAATCCATTAACAATGAGAACAATTGTTGATAGATATGTAGCCATTGTCATTTTATTATTCATAATTTTAATCTTGATTTTCTGTTTTTTTGTTTGTTTTCCATCTTAAAGAAGTCCCTCTACCATTCCTTGTAATACTGGTTTTGTGGTGATGAGCTCCTTTATCTTCTTCTTGTCTTAGATGGTCTTTTTCTGTTCTTTGATTTTAAATAACAGCCTTACTGGTTAAATGATAATACCCTTGGTTGAAGGACATCACATTGAATATTTCATCCCAACCCCTTCTGGCCTGTAAAGTTTCTTTGGAGAAATCAGCTGACAGTCTTATGGGAGCTTTGTTACAGTTACACGTGCTTTTCTCTTGCTGCTTTAGGATTCTTTCTTTGTCTTTAACCTTTGGCATTTTAATTATGATGTGTCTTGGTGTGGGCTTCTTTGGGTTCATCTTGTTTTGGAGTCTTTATGCTTCCTGAGCTTGTATGTTTATTTCCTTTACCAAGATAGGGAAGTTTTCCATCATTATTTCTTCAAATAGGTTCTCGATCCCTGGCTCCCTCTCTTGTCCTTCTGGTACCCCTATGATATGAATGTTGTTACGCTTGATGCTGTCCCACAGGTTTTTTAAACTCTCCTCACTTTATTGGATTCCTTTTTCATTTTGCTATTCTAATTGGGTGTTTTTTACTACCTTGTCATTTATAATAATTCACTGATATGATTCTCTGTTTTATCTAGTCTGCTGGTGATTCTTTCTAGTGCATTCTTCATTTCAGTTATTGTATTCTTCACTTCTGACTGCTTTCTTTTTTCAAGATTTATTTATTTATTTATTTTTATTTTTTTTTTTTTGAGAGAAGGTAAGAGAGAGAGAGAGGGAGAGAAGGAGGGGGGGGGAGGGCCCAGAGCAGTCTCCATGGTTGTATATTGTTAGTTGTGACATAGTTTCATTCCACACAGGTGGGTGTGGGGCTGCGTGGGCTAGGAACTGAACTGGGGGCCTCCCACATGGGAGGAGCGAACTTTCACCACTGAACCATTCTGGCAGTTACCAGTTGTCCAGTTGTGCTGCAGTTCAGCATGTGGGCTTGCACAAACTGGGGCCAGGAATTGAACCCAGGACTTTGTAATTACCAGGCAAGCATTCAACCTCTGAGCTATCCTGGCATCCCCTGACTGGTTCTTTTTTATGGTTTCTATGTCCTTCTTTGTGTTTACTATCTCTTTGTTAAAATTCTCACTAAGTTCCTTGAGCATCTTTATAACCATTGTTTTGAACTCTGTATCTAATAGGTTGTTTGCCTCCACTTTATTTAGTTCCCTCTAGAGTTTTCCCTTGTTCTTTTATTAGGATATATTTCTTTGTTTCTTCATTTTGCCTGCCACTCTGTTTTTGTTTCTGTGTATTATGTAGATCTTCTATGTCTCCAAGTCTTGGCCTGGCTGTCTAATGTATTAATAGTAGGTGCTCTGTGGGGCACAGTAGCAGAGTCTCCCTGATCACCTGCTCGCTTCTTCAGGAGCATCCCTTGTGTGTGTTGTGCATGCCCTCCTATCGTAGTTGAGCCTTGATTGCTGTTGGTACATCAGTGGGTGGGATTGACCCTCATGCTGATTGACTGAGGTTTGGTCTGCTATGGGGACTTACTCCACTAAGTGGAATTCACCATAGCTGACTCTGGTGTTTGTTGAGACCATACTTTGTGTGTGCCACTTGTGGGGCTCAGAGGCATTGCTCTGATTGGTCTGAAGTCAACTTCCAAATATATTGAAATATAAAACAAGTAAAATTAAATTAAAACCCAAGCAAGAACACCTTGTTTAAGAAAGCAGAAATGTGCAATTTGTTTGTGAAAGTTTTCTATGACAATAGTTTGTAGAGATGGGAGAGTTTGATTGAAATGGAAAGTAGGCTAACAGGAAAAACAGGTCTTGAGTGAGTAATGAATAACCATTGATTTGTCTATTTAAATATGTGTTAACATGATGGATATAAATTGATTGCATCTCATTTGAATGATGTTGAATCATATCTTTAATTCTCTGAGGAATGGTAAAGGTCATTTGCAATAAGCCGAGCCTTTATTCATTCCACATGTGACCACCTACCATGGTGTCTGGCATCTATAAGTGTTTAACAGATGTTTAATTAATAAATAAATGTTATTGAATGAATGAAAGCACTATTCCAAGGTCTCAAGGAAATAATAGAGCCATATAAACCATGGCCATTTCTCTTGGAAGATCAGGTTGGCTGTTAGCAATTTCTTCACTTCTCAGATGCCTGAAAGACCCAGCCAGTCTCCTTATCAGAGCCGAATCGCCTGGGCAGAGCCAAGATAAACCCAAAATAATCTGCATAGGCTTGTCTGTTCAGACCACACAGATTTTCAACTCTTCCTCACGGGACCTGCGTAATATTCACTCCAATTAATCACCCCGCACAAAGATCACCATTTTTTTTTTTGTCTTTTTCTTTGCATGCTACATCCTATCCTTGGGAAGTGACAGGTCTCAGGGGCCAGACGGCTTCTGAAGGCAGGACCTAGGATTCGCCTGGGCCAGGGGCAGGTCAAGCTTTGAAATCAGTGACTATATGCGTAGGAAAGGACATTCTGAAAAGAAAAGCAAGGATATAAGTTCATTGTACAGAACCACAAGGCCAAAGAGAAACATAAAATAAGAATTTTGTGTAGAGCGCTAAGAGAAAATTGCCAGTTCTCATCTCTCTTCTCTCTCTGGTCACCCTCATTTACTCCAGGACAATCACCCAGCAAGCAATCAACAATTAAAGGTGCTTTCTAGTGCAGGCCATTTATGTGAGGAGAAACACCATGTTTGGGCAAGTTTGTCCAACCTATGGCCTGCGAGACACATGAGGCCCAGGACGGCCTTGAAGGAGGCCCAATGCAAATTTGTAAACTTTCTTAACACATGAGATTTTTTTTAAGACCTTTTTTTAGCTCATCAGCTATTGTTAGTGTTAGTGTATTTTATGTGTGGCCTAAGACAATTCTTCCAATGTGGCACCAGGAAGCCAAAAGGTTGGACACCCCTAAGTTAGGTGGCTATTCACTACCTTTCACATAAAGAAGCATACTATAGTCCTGGTTTTACTGCACTGACACACATGTCCCCGTGTGCACTTACATAATTTCCCAGAAAGTATTGTGTCACCGTGATAATAGCAATTTGTTTCTGGGTGGTGGAGTTTATGGAGATTTATTTTGTCTTGGTTTCGCTCATCTGTATTGCTAACTTTCCTCTGACAAATGTCCATCCCTTGTGCAATAATTGTTTCTTAATAAATGGTAACAAGTGTAGGTTTTGTCACCTGGTTAAAGTGGTAAGCTTCAGTCATCTAGAATATTCATCTCTCTGAGAGATCATCCCCCCAATACTAATCCCAGTATGAGCTGTTCAGTCTCATCTTCCACTCAGGCTGAAAGAGTTCTTTGCTGGATTCTGAGCCACAGTGAGTGATTAATGTGACAAAGATGACAAAGGGTGACTCATATGGACCAAGAAAGCAATGTCATTATGTGCAAGACGGGAAGTTGCCACAGTCTTCTCTCTTGGGGTTTCATGTGTGGTCTGCACAGTCGGGTTCCCTGGTTTCATTCCTCATTCTGTGCAGAGCTCTGTTAGGACAGGAGTCTGTTCTAACAACAGTTAGTCGTCATCCAGGCAACTCAGTGTTTGGTTGTCAAAACAGAGAACAGTAACTAGAAAGACAGCCTGGAGAAAAGGCTGCTGGGACTTCACAGAGTAGTGGTTGCTTGTCAGTGGGGACTGGAGACCACATCATGCTTCCATTCTTGTCACTTGTCACCTTGTACACTGCCTGGTCCCCCTCTTCAATACATGTTTGCTAAATGAGTGAGTGGTCAAATAAATGATTTCAATTGAAGTCCTACCTGATGTGGTAATTTCCTTTGCAACACGCCTCATTGATGGGTATCCAGCCTTCTCTAGAAGGCTGCTGGAGCCGTGGCACTCCTGAGCACACGTGCAAGGGCATGGCAGTTTGAACAGTTGGATCTGTTAGGAAGACCTTTTCCTTCCACTATTTAGGAGAGTGGTTCTCGCCCTGGAGCATGAACCAGAATCACCTGCAGGGCTTGTTAATACACAGATGTAGAACCCCAACCCAAGAGTTTCTCATCTGGCAGATTTGGGGTGGGCCCAAGAAGTTGCATTTCTGACAAATTCTCAGAAGATGAAGATGCCACTGGTTTTAGCCCCACACTTTGAAATCACTCGTTTCCAAACAGACTGTTTTAGGTGTCCCTTTATTTCTATCCCATTCTCAGTGCCTATGGGGAAAAAGCAGAGTCCCCCCAAAAAAACCATGCACCCACACCCACAGCTATCACACATGTGCCACACAGTCATATACTCTCACTCACATACCACACGCTGGGTCACACCCCCACACTGTCTCATGTGCACACACCCACGTGGGTTGCTAGCTTTGTCCTCTGCTACTCCACCGCATGAGCCCCTTCCCAGTGGAACTGCTGACGTGGATGTGGCTCTCCCATTTTCTCAGTGCCTCCCTGGCAGACCTCTTACAAAGCACATAACAACTGGGGAGGAAGAGCACATGTGCTCTGCCCATGGCCCCAGAGCCTGGGCCTGGGCCGGGGTCCAGCGCCACCCCACTTCCTCCTAACTGGGATCAGAGCGCCGTGTGTACCTTTGTCTCCTCAGTGATGAATTCTGCCCAGCTGCCCACCAGGGGCTCCACCTTTACACTACTGCGCCCTCCAGAGGCCCAGGTCAGCATCGCGGTTAGAGGCTGAGGTGGGAGATCTTACCATGGGATCTTCTGGCCTGCCACAGTAATGGGGACAGAGATGGCAGGCATGGTGTGGGCCCTTAGCCCAGGCAGCAGAGTTGGGTTCATTGTACTACTGCCTGGGCAAAGGCTCAGTGATAGCCCAAGACATGCCTGTTTTATCTATAACTATCTTGGTGAGCTGTTGTTGCAAAGTAAACCATTCCAAAACTTTGTGACTTAAATCAACACCAGTTTATCATTTCTCACCAGTGTGGCTTGACCAATCATGTGTTTTTTTGCTGTGCACAAAGCCAGTGGGGACTGCATTGGAGGGCCTCCCATGTGATAAGGAATCAAGATGGCTCAGTCCCACGCGGTACCTTGGAAGAGAGCCAGAGGCCACCTCAGTGCTCTCCATGCAGTCTCCGAACCTCTCCACGGGGATCAATTTCATAGCAGTTCACATTCCCAAAGCACAAATGAGGGGGCTTCCACACCCTCCAAAGGCTTCTAAAGGCTCAGGTCCTTTGGCCTTCAGCTACAGAGTTACCTCCCCCACATCCAGTGGGTCACAACGCCAGCTCAGATTCACTGTGGAGGGGATGGCACAAGAGCATCAGTACTTGGAACTTATTTTTGGATACTTTTCCTCTCAGTGTCTCAAATCTCAACATAAGCCCCAGTTTCCACTGAAGGACAGGAGGACCCTGCAGGTAGCAGAAGTCCTGTGACATCGTCAGCAGTCCACTTACGATGGAGGATAATAAAATTACTAGGAAAGACAATTGCTCATCTTAGCTACTTAACAATTCTATTACAGTTTTATTATCTTTTTGAAGATCTTGACCTGGGTTTGAACTTTGGAAATTATCTCATTATGAGTCAAATAACACCAAAAACAGTGACTCCCTTTTAGAAAGCACTTGCACTGGGGACATGTTGTCCTTTGCTATTGCAATCACCACACGTCACCCTGTGACATAGTTCCCTTATCCCAGTGGGGTGGAGGGCCTCTGAGGTCATTTAGCTCTAACCAGCAATAAATAGCAACTCCGAGTCAAAAACACAGGCTCTTACATCACAGACATCCTCTGACATTGGTGCCTTTGTGGGGACAGAGCCTTCCTATGGAGGAGTGGACTCCATGAGTTGACTGTGGCCATGCTCCCTGAGCACAGGGCCTTGTGACATCAATGTGACTAAGGCTTCAGAACTTAGCTTTTAGGACACATCTTGGTCAATAAGCATTAACCATGTTCCTCTTAAGTGAGATGATTGAACCAGTTTTTGTTGTCAGTGAGGAATAAATTTAAGCATTGGGGACATATACAAGCAGTACTCCATGAGTGCTTAAATACTACATATTTAGGGAAAAAATAAAAAGAAGCATGCGCTTAGGACTGAACTCAGGACCTTGGGGCAGGAGCTTGGACTTCTCTTTGGAAGTCAGTGTGGAAACAGGAAGTCTGAGAATAGGGGAGGGGGGGTGTGGTGGGGGACCCGGTGGAAGGGGAGTCACCACACACAGCATACCTGCCAGAAGCCCTAGGGCGGGGGTGGCGAACCTATGGCACGAGTGCCCAAAGTGGCACGTGGAGCAATTATTTCAGCATGCGGAGCTGTGAATACCATTTTAAAAATTATTGTTTATGCTCTTATAGACATAAAAATAATTGATACCTCTATCTCACTCGATGGGTTGGCACGCAAGTCGAGTGAGTATACTCTTATTTCATAAACTCTGGCACTCAATCGCCAAAAGGTTCACCACTCCTGCCCTAGGGGGATGTCCCTAAACATGGCATCCAAACTTGAACTAATAGAAAACAAACAAACAAACAAAAAACCATGGGTTCCAGCTGTACTGTTTTTCTAAATTGTGCTTAATTTTTATTTGCCCATATATTTTTTAAAAAGTGCCTTTTTATGGTAGGTTTAAGGTTATATTAGAATTAGAACCTTATTACAATTTTCTTAAAGATTTATTTTATTGTTTGAGAGAAGGTGAGAGAGAGAGAGAGAGAGAGAGAGAGAGAGAGAGAGAGAGAGAGGACCAGAGCAGTCCCCATAGTCGTGCATCATTAGTTTTTGACATAGTTTCATTCCACACAGGTGGATGTGGGCTGCCCAGGGCAGAATCGAATGGGGGGCCTCCCTCATGGGAAGCAAGAACTTCGCTGCTATTGTGGAAGTTACCAGTACTGCCACAGTTCAGCACGTGGGTTTGCACAGGCCGGGCCGGTATTTTATCCCTGGACCTCGCTGTTGCAAGGCAAGTGCTCAACCTCTTGAGTTATCTCAATAGATGACTCAAAAAGAATCACAATGATAAACATAACTACTCCCTAGAATTATGTGTCATTTTCCTTATAGTAGGGGAAATAACTAAATAACATGGGTAGAATATTACCTGTCACTGTCCATACGCTATTAGCCTCCAACATGAAACACGCAAACCATTTTTCTTGTTAGCAGAGTTAAATGGCCCTTTTCCTATAGAGCAGTTGGGACATTAGGAAGATGCCTCCCTTATTCTATCGGGACATTGAAGAGAAGACAAGAGCCCCCACCTCAGCCCCACCAAGCGTGCTTTCCACCCTGATGACTGGTGGCAGGCTGAAAGCTGCAAGATCTCTGGGCAGTTAAGATAAATGGCAGCTGACAGCAGTCCTTAACCACCTTTCTTCCTCCCAGGCCCCGAGCAAATGCCCCACAAAGCACATCAGAGCGAGCCTCCTGGTCCAGGACAAGGGAAGGGTCTGCAGGCAAGAGCTCCTCCCCTTCCCAGAAAAGAGAAAGCCCATGACCCTGAGAAGTGGCTCCCTGTCCCCCAGCAACTCTTGGGTCAGCCTCTCTGAGGACAGCCCAAGCCCCAGTTGGACACAGCTCATAACCACTCTTCTAGTTAGAGTTGGTGTCATCAACCACGGGTCTAATAAGAGGGGTTTCTACATGGGAACGGCTGCAGGTGGGCATGGGAATTTGGGGAACTTTCCAGGAATTGAGTGCTGGGTCAGTGTGCCCTTTCAGGAATTAAAAGGAAAGAAATTGGATTCCTACTGTATGTTGTCAGGCAGCCATGTACCCTCTGGTGAGGGTGTGACTGGGCCCTTCCAAACTCCCAGACACTGTGAGACAATGAAGTCCAAAATTAAGTGCATTTGTGGCTCATAGAAAAGGGTTTCCCGTCAGACACCTGGTCCTCTGTGCGTTCCACCACCCAATGGAGAAAAGAGTGCGAAGCGTTGTCTTGTCCCTTTTTACCTCCAGCTTCCTAGCGATGGGTGGGGATTTGTTTGCTTGTCAGAGTCTTAATGTATCAGTCATTTTGTCATCACTAGAGCTTTTGGCTGGTGCGAGAGTCGAGGCTTAGCCAGGAGAGTCAGTCCTTCACTTTGCATCCTCCCACCAGCCAGGTCGCAACAAAGTGCCGCTGGCTCCCCAGACCGTCATGAACTCCCGTTTCTGCTCTCCTGTGGGCACTATAGATTTCAGCAAATAGCACAGGGAACACTCACATGGAGTGAGGGGCTTGCTGGAGTCCCCCCAGCCCCTGCCTGTCACATGACTGTGCTCTTTTAGCCAGGCTGAGTCTGGCAGAAGACGTGCAGAGTCCACTCAAGGCAATTAGCAGCCTGTGGGGCCCCAGCTGTTGGGCACAGCTGCACAGCATCCTCCTGTCACCACCGTTTCTGAATGAACATTGGCAGCGCTCTGGTGAAAGCATGAATGCCTGGGCCCCATCCCTGGACCATAGCAAAGGCCAGAGCAGGGTTAATCGAAGGGAAGAACTTGCAGAGAAGTAGTTCTGCTGTCAGCAGCCCGGGATCTTGGCAGGGACCTTCCCTCTGGACTAGATCTATTGTTGAAGGAAAGGCAATAAATGTGAGCTGAAAAGAAACGCTTACAGCCATTTAACATGAGCTCTCCACGTTCCAGAGATGCTGGGCCTTCACCCCAGTCACCCCACTGGGGAGAAACAGACCTGAGTCTGGGACATGGGGTCAGGGATGCCCACAGGAGGGTAGTGCTCTGACCACCTGCTTGTGCTGGGTTGGGTGATATAAGGACACATGGCAGGTGGGAGACAGAAATGCCATCAGAGCAAGACAGCAACCAGAGGATATTGAGTTCAGCAGCCTTGCAAGGGGGTAGTGTGGGTTAGACAGGGTATTTCAGAATTTAGCTCACAAGTGGCATCCACCTACCATAGACACATGAGGCCATGTGCCCTGACCACTGTCCCTAAAAATGGCTTCTCAATATCCAGGAATCCTCACCCCTGGCAGGGTCTGTCAGCCAAGTCTAGCAGTCAGAAGTCATGAAAATTCAAAGGCCCTTAAAATTTAATGCTAGGTTTGATGAATGACCACGTGGGCAATCCTTCTAATTAAATGGAAAGATGTTGAAGACCCCCGTCTGGGTTCATTGTGCTTTATATGGGGATGCAGGAAGGATGCTCTCTGGAATCCAATGCAGAGAGAAGTGTGTCTCTTGTGACTGCCTGATGTGCTTTATTTAGTTCGCTACTGAATAAAAGCCATGGAACACTTGACATTTCACCTTTACCTCCGGCTATGAGGAAACTCACATGTGACTTATAGGCATGATTCAGTGGTCAGAGAACAGATTTTCATTTTACGGCTTTATCTCCCTTCCTTTTCAGTGCATGGTGCTTATTGTTCCTTTTTATCTCTTACACGTCTTGCTCTCTCTACTTTTATTATAGCTCTTCTGAATCTTTTTAGAAAATAGAAGAGTACAAACTATATTTGAAGAATGTTTTAACACTTTCCTTTAAAAAAAATTAATTAATTTTATTGTTTTTGAGAGGAAAGAGAAAGAGAGAAGGGCGAGGGGCACCCAGAACAGTCTCCATAGTTGTATATCATTAGTTGTGACATAGTTTCAATCCATACAGGTGGATGTGGGGCCACATGAGGCAGGAACCTAACTGAGAGCCTCCTGCATGGGAAGTGAGAACATTTACCACTGAGCCATCCCAGCAGTTACCAGTTGTGCCCCAGTTCAGCATATGGGGTTGGCAAGCGCTCAACCACTGAGATATTCTGACATCCCTCCATTTTAACCCTTTCTTAAAAAACTTTTTCATATGCATTTTTAAATTTATTTTCCCAAAACCCTGCAAAATCCTCAAGTTTCTTCTGAATCTTCCAAGGGTTAGGTAATGCTCCCTTTGGTCATGAGGCTAAACATATGTCAGCACGTTCTGGTTCTCTGTGGGCTGCTAACTCACCTGGCAACCTGGTGATGTGCTGAGCCAGCCAGTTGGGGACCACAGCATCTACCCTTCCGGTGATGGAAGCCAAGCCCTAGCTCAAACGTGCATTTCAGTGAGGCAGCTAACCTCCAAAGGGCAGCTCCTTTTATTTGGAAAGTGACATGCAGCAAAATGCTACTTTTGCTCCTGGTTCCATTCTGTGCTTCGTTGTCACATTGTCCCACTCTCAGGAAGCCCCAGGTGCAGCCTGTAGGGGCCAAGGGGACAGTGGACACAGCTGGCTTTCATCCCCACATGTCCACAGCCGACTACAGTCCCAGTCCCCAGTAGATGATTCATAAATATTCGCTAACTGAGTGTGTCCATTTGGGCAAATCACTTGCTTCCTCTGAGTCTCAATTTCAACAGAATAGAGCGTTTAGGTTGCAGGAAACAGACACGAAATGCCTACAATGTGTGCAGCGGTACGCAGAGCCCATGCTATAAGGTTTCATTACTCATGGTCGCAATGTCACCAGAGATGCCCAGGAAGGCCCCTCCCTCCTCCTGCTGATGTGCATCTCCACTGACCCGGGAACATCTTTTGTGACAAAATATGTAGTTGGTGGAGGAACAGTTGTGCTGATCCAGAGATGTCCTTGAGTTGCTTCCGAAGCTTCTGCAGCCCGAGTCCCTGCACTGAGAAGCTATGTTCAGGTCAGGAGCGCTGTGTAGGAGACACCAGTGGTCCTTCAGGGAAGTAGCTCACTTCCACACATCACACACATCTGTAGTCTTTCTCGATGGACTATAAACTCTGAGCCCAGACCCCTCCACTGTCCCCACCACCAGCTGCATCTCTGGGAAAGAAATCAGCCATGGTAACTCTCTGCCAGGCATGAAAGCAACTCTGGAAACCTAACATTGCACCAATGCCAACGTTTTGGAACAACACATAGCAGTGCTACCCAAAAATGTGGGACAAGTGCGAGATGTGATAAAAAAAAATACAGTGAATGTTTAGATTTTAAAAAGTTTATTATAGTAAGACACATTGCCATTAACCCCCCTCAAATACTACCCCTTGTTCCAGACACACTTATCCCGTCCTTCTTGCCACTTTCTGAGACAGTTCTGGAAGTCCTCTTTTGTGAATGTCTAGTTGTGCTGTCGTGGCTGCCTCGATGTCATGAATCAATTCAGGTACAGCAATTTCCATCAAATAAAAACATCACATTATGTCCTCATTCACCTAATTCACCAAATCTGGCACTGTGGGACTTCTGGTTCTTCCCCAAACTCAAAATGACCATAAAAGGTAAACATTTTAAGACACCTATGAAACAGGACTTTCAAAACTGCTTCAGAAAGTAGCAAGAACAGTGGGATGGGTGATGGAAGCGAGGGGGAGTAATTTAAGGGGGATTAATGGCAATGTGTCTGCTACTGTAACAATTATTTTTTTTAATTTGAACATTCAGCATATTTTTTTAATCACATCTAATATATTATATGAGTGTCCAAAAGTTGCCTTTGGCAATATCATGTTTTAAAGGTAGAATGTAACCTAAAAAATAGACATCACATTTTTTACTGTTTTTTTGCACTATTTCATTTTAGTATCAGAGGCTGGAGGCCATTAAACCGTTCTCTCATTAAATGTGATTAAAGCTTGTGTTGATGGTGATACCTGGCCTGTCTCTTTGTGCCGGGTGTCTGCATCCCACACAGTTTATGCTGGATTGGAAGACAAGAGTCCTGGAGCATGTGACACCTAAAGACAAGCATGGAGTGCGTCCTTGGAGCACTGCACCCATCTGTTAAACACCGAGCCTGGCCTTGGCCCTGTGGACAGGAGTTGGGCTAAGGCAGGTAGCAAGGGTGAAGCCAAAGAGAAGGGCTTAATGTAGCATTTCCCTCCCCCAGGTCAGAGTGCTTAGTGACCATGAAAACAGGAAGGGGATGAGGCCTCATTTAGAGAAGGGAAATGCCAAGGAAGTGTGGCAGCACCCGGGAGGGGTTGCTTAGACGGAGATTACTTCCAGCCTAGGGAGAGCCAAACCTAGGAGAGCAGGAGGCTGGGAAGGGTGGGGAGGGCCGCTTGGGGACAGAAGAGAAAACAGCCATTCCCAGGATTGTTTCCCAAGGACAATTTACAGTCCCTGTAGTTGTCCTTTTCTCTAGGTAATTAGACCCCAAGGGAGCCAGGGAGGCCCATCCATCTTGTCAGTGGCTTTACTCTCCCTGTCAGCCTCAGCTGCCCGGGCAGCCGCTCCACCCACAGGGACAAGTGCAGGGAGTTTGCGAAGCCGCTTTGCACTGTCTCAGCCAGAGCTGAGATCCCTGGAAAGCAGCGGGGATTTGGCAGCGCTGGGTACACATTGGGGCTGTCCACAGCAGATGAGGAAGAGTGTCTCCTTTTATGATTTATTTCTGAAGCAGCTTCACCATGGAGTTTAAAGCAGAGAGGTGTCTTTCCCGCTTGGCCTGGTCAGCACGCCTTTGGAAAGTAGCTGGAGTCTAAATGTCTTTGCCTAGGGGAGGAAAATAAATGAGTCTGTAAATGCAATAAAACTGAATTTTGATGCATTCGTGAGATAGATATGTGTGCTTAATGAGTGAATAAACAGCTGATGGAATATATTTACATGTTATAATGAATAATCTCAGCTGTTTTCTTAAAATTCAATTTCTAAGCTATATATATATATGTGTGTGAATATATATGTGTGTGTGTGTTTGTGTGTGTACAGTGTATGTGTGTATGTGTGTGTGTATGTAAAATCCAAATATAAACTGGAGCTTCATGTGACCCAGTGAAATAAACACAGTTCCCAGAACAAAAGTACGAAAAGTTAGTTTCAATTTTTTCTCAAGTGTCTGGAAGAAAGCTAAAGGCAATTCCGTTTATAAGCCAAAGCAACTCCTCTTAAAATTCTCTTTCTGGGGGAAAGCCGGGACGGCTCAGCGGGTTGAGCGCTCGCTTTGAGGCCATGAGGACCGAGGATCGAATCCCGGCTCCGGCCCAGGCAGGACCCACGTGCTGAACTGGGGAGTTCCCACAGTTCGGTTCTCTAACTGTCTCTGTCTCTGTCTCTCTCTCTATCTGTCAAAAAGTAAAATAGAAATAAATATGCACT
>PVKE010031058.1:0-19263 GCA_004027555.1 Craseonycteris thonglongyai
CCTCTTTGTAAAACATTTAACTTCCCCAGAGTCTCAATAGTGTGATAGTTAGTCTCTATCCTATGATTAATTCACTTCTATAAGCTAAATAATAAGTGCAAATTGCAAAGAAAACACATTAAAAATGTACAAAGTATCAATTCATGAGCTTTGGGAATTATTTAGAAGTGTATTTGGATGTTATAAAAAGCTAGAAACACACAATTTCAAATAAAAAAATTTTTAAATAATTTTTGGAGTAAAACTAATCTGAATACTTTACACAAATTATATATATATATATATATATATATATATATATATATATATATATATATATATATATTAAACATATACAAGCATCCCTTGCACATATTACCAGTTTCATTTCATACCACCATAATAAAGCAAATGGCACAATAAAGCAAATCACAAATATTTGAGTTTCATTGTGCAATATTATTATGTCTAGAAAAATAATGATTATTCCTTAATTAAAAAGTCTTCATTGCTAAAAAATATTAGCCACTATCTGTGGCTTCAGTTAACAGTGAAAAATGCTATAGAGGGTCTTATGTCAACATTGATGAAAATGCTGTATCTACAAAGTACAATAAAATAAAGTCTGCTTATGTTAAATTATGTCATGTAATCCATTTTTATATATAGAAGGTGCCACAAAAAATACACACATTTTAAGAAAAAAACTCTATTAAAATTGTAACAGTGTACACTGATAAAAGATGAATGAATGCAAGTCACATTTGACTTCTAAAATTACATGAGGTGTTCAAAATGGTTACAATGATCGTTCAGACACTTTTGATAATGGCTAACTACTGCTTGAGCAATGTTGACCGAAGTGTCCACACGTATCATTGAGCGTACCATTTCAATTTACCACACATCTCAAACTTATCATGAATATGTGCAGTTGTTAGGCACATTGGAGGTTCTGTTGCATACTCGTGCCTCAAATTTCAAATAGCACCTCAAAATGGTCTTGTGTTCCTTAATTGACAGAGGAGCTTCTGCCATGTTCTTTGATTGTCCTGCCTGTCGCATGGGGATGCTAGCATTCATTTGATTAATGCCATCTTTGAGTGAATGTCATACTACACATTGGTACCATAATTCAATTCAATTTAGGAAAGTAATACATAGATAACATCTCTTAAAATGTATATACACCCCCCACCCCTGAGAATACATACTATGTTACACTTGAAATAGTGAAGGTAAATAAGTGGGACCAATTACAAACTTAGAGAACTTCATGCTAAGTGAAATAAACAAGTCAAAAAGGGAAAAATACTTCATAATTCCATTTATATGACATTTCTAAAAGAGTCAAAATTAAAAAAAGAGGATAGTAAGATGATGGTTGCCAGGGGTCACAGAAGATAAAAATAGAGTCTTGTTCAATGGGCATAAAATTTCAGTTATGCATAGTGAATAAATTCTAGAAACCCATTCAACATTTTATGTATTACTAACAATACTGTATTGTGCATGTAAATATTTATTAAGAGAGTATATCTCATGGCAAAGTTTTTAGCATGCATAAAAAGAGGCATAAAGAAACTTGGAAGTGATAGATACACTGATGATGTCACAGGTGTTTACATATGTCCACATTATGAAATATTATACCTTGAATATGTACAGTTCTTTGTATATCAAATATATCTCAATGAAACTTGAAAAAATATAATTTATCTTCTGAAAAATGTACAAAATAAGAGCAGCACATAGTAAGAGACAGACCTTTTGATTTCTTGTTAAGGTTTAATTAAAATACCTTCACTCTACATCTCTTTTTCTATTAAATTAAATTTTCTATTAAATTAAATTAAATTAAATTAAATATAGTGATTTGGATATAAATATGAGTGTGAATCTTAAAAAAAACAAAAACAAAAACAAAAACCTTAGACCTTGTTTTAATTTTACTCTTTATGTAAGCCAGCAAAAGTCGCTCATCTTTACATTTAAGTTTCTTCATCTGTTAATGAGAAGGCAGAACTACATTTCCTTTGTCCCTTGCTGAACTAAAATCAAATGATTAAATCCATTGAGAATGAAATAATCAGGCTTTTCATGACAAATTAAGTTTTAAACTGATAAATTATTTAATGTTTAAGATTCTTGTTACTATTATATTTCAATTTACTTTTAATAAGATATATGCCAATATAAACAATTATTTGATACAATTTAACACACATCACTAAAGTTAGCTTTATTATGGCAAATAGAACAAAGGAAGCCTTTCCATAGAAGTGTTCCTGAACTCTTCCTTTGATCTAAATTTCTATAAAAATATGTTTTTTGTTTTTTTAATAGTTTGCTAAACCTATTGAAAAACCAAAAACATATTTTTAGATATTTAGAACCCATAAGCCACCTGTGTTTATTTCACATTAAGACTCATATTCTCAAAAGTTTTATTCTGAATTTTTAGGTGAAATGCACAGAATAAAATTTACTGTTATATTGATTTTCACAATATAGAGCCTTTTCCACTATATAGCCTACCTACAATACTACTATAGGTAACTACTGATCATCTTTTCCCTAGAAATTTATAGATACAGCTGATTCTGAAATATATTAGGTAGTGACTGAGTGCAAGGAAGGAAAGCGAAGAAAAATTGTATATGCTATGGTACTTCATCTCTCTGTCTTACTCTCAACCTCACAAATCATAGAGAAAATTAATGCAACTGGATAGAAACTATCAACCTCATACTGTTAACTCTACAATCTTAATTATGTCTGTTGCTATAGTTTGGTTTTTTTAGTTACAAAAATCCCTGTTCTTTCAACAAAGATCAGTCCTTCTGCTAATTCTCTTGAACTTTCCTCTACCATTTTTAAGAACTTTATCTTTTTTGTTTAATTTTTCTGAAACATCAGCAATCTCTCATATGTTAAATCTCTTCCTTTTTCAGTTTCAATAAATTGTACATTTCTGTGTCTATTGCTTCAAAATAGAAGTTTCAATTATTCATTTGTGATTTTTTGTATTGGTGGTCTGTTGTTCCCAACAAAAAAAGTAAGACACAAAGGAAAGCCACCCATTTGCCATTCACGCTAGGATTATCCGTAACTGAAACCTCACAGGAACACTGGTTTGATAGGTTTTGTACCTCAGGTTAAGCAAATATTGCAACACACGTTGGTATACTCTCTGTTTAGGGTTCATAAAAAGTTTAAATACTTACCAAACCTAAATTGTGAATGCCTTTTCTCTGATTTGAGGAGAATATATGCCAGGTAGTTTTGGTAGCTAGTGCTAACAATATTTGCTTTTAACTTGACAAAAGAGAACAGTTTTTCCTCCCATTAACATGGCTACAAATATAATCTGAAAGAAAACTACCAGACTGAATATTGGCATAACAAATTTCTTCAGTGTGTGTGTCAGATTGACACGTATCATTTCCCTAGTTTAATATAAGTGTTGATGCATGTCCAAAAAAAGAAACTAATGAAATACAGCCACATTAATAAAAAGCATCCTGTAAGTGTGAAGTTTTATTTGGCATATTTTATTTTTCTTTCTCGACACTTTATTCACAACTGTGTTTTCTCCTATTTAAATACAAAATAAGCATAAAAATGTTTGATACAGTGTACAGTTCAATTCTCAGACTCTATTTATTAAAGTTTTTCTAAATGTCCAAACAGACCCTGCAAAGCATTTTACTGGCAACAACTTAGTTTCATATATATATAATTTTAATTCATTTCTGGTATACAAAACAACATAATGATTAGACATTTAACACCTCACAAAGTGGTAATTCCAACAAGTCTACTACCCATTGACACCTTATATAGCTATTATAATAGCATTTACCATATTTTGTATTCTGTACTTTTGATACTGTGACTGTACTATCTCTCTCACTCATATATATATATATATATATATATATATATATATATATTTGACATTCAATATTACTTTATATTACTTTTAGATGTACAATGCAGTAGTTAGGGATTTATGTAGTTTATGAAGAGATTCCCCCGATAAGTCTAGTACCTACTGGCACCATTTATAATTTTTAGAACATTATTGACTATATTTCCCATACTGTATTTCACATCCCTGAAACTATCTTGTGCATACCAATTTGTACTTTGAATCTCTTCATGTTTCTCCTCAAACCCTTCAATGATCAGTTTGTTTTCTGTACTTATGAGTCAATTTATGTTTTTCTGTCGTTTATTCTATTTTTTAGAGTCCATGTATGAAAGTATATAATATTTGTCCTTCTCAGTCTGACTTATTTCGCTTAGCATAATAACCTCTAGGTCCATTCATGTTGTAAGTGGTATAATTTTACTCTTTTTATGTCAGGGTAATACTCCATTGTATAAATATGCCACAATTTCCTTATCTACACCTCTCTTTTGATGAGCATTTTGGTTGTTTACAAATTTTGGCTTTTGAGAATAGTGTTATAGTAAGCATAAGGGTGCACATACTGTTTTTTCTGAATTTGTGTTATTTATTTATTTGTTTTTATTATTTACCATATTAGGGTGACATTGCTTGGTTAAAATTACATAGCTTCCAGGTGTACAATTCTACATTACATTGTCTCTGTATTGCAGTATGTGCTCACCACCCAGTCAGTTCTCTTTCCATCACCACAGATTTGATGTCCCCTCCCTACTTCCTCACCCCCTCCCTCTTACCCTCAGATAACCACTGAACTATTGACTGTGTCCATGAGTTTTTGTTTCTTTGTTTCTTTCAATTTTATATTCCCCACATAAATGAAGTCATATGGTTCTTGATTTTTTCAGTCTGACATGTCTCTCTTGCTATGATAATCTCAAGGTCTGTCCTTGTTGTCACGAATAGCTACATTTCATGTTTTCTCATTGCTGAGTAGTATGTGTACTACAACTTCTTTATCCAGTCATCTACCAAAGGACACTTTGGTTGTTTCCACAACTTGGCCACCATAAACAGGGCTGTGATGAGCATTGGGGTGCATCTGTTTGTAAATTAAGGTTTTTAAGTAGATGCCCAGAAGAGGAATTGCTGGATTGCATGGTAATTTTATTCTTAATTTTTTGAGGCATCTCCATACAGCCTTCCATAGTGGTTGTACCGATTTACATTCCCACTAGCAGTGTATAAGGGTTACTTTTTCTCCACAGCCTCTCCAGCACTTGTCACTCTTTATATTGTTAAATATTGCCAGTCTAAAATGTGTGAGGTGGTAATTCATTATGATTTTAATTTGCATTTTCTAATACCTATTGAAGTTGAGCATTTCTTCATATATCTGTTGGCCTCTTGTGTGTCTTCATCAGAGAAGTGACTGTTCAGGTCTTTTGCCAACTTTTCAATTGGATCATTTGTTTCTTTTTGTTGTTGCGTTGTGTGAGTTCTTTATATATTTTAGATAATAGCCCCTTATCAGAGGCATTATTTTCAAATATTTTCTCCCATTTTATTGGATGCCTTTTTACTTTATTAATGGTTTTCTTTGCTGTTCAGAAGCTATTTATTTATTTAGAGAAATACCCAGAGTGGAATTGCTAGATCATAAGTTAGTTTTACTTTTGATTTTTTGAGGTACCGGTAACTTATATTGATTTCTGTAGTGGCTGCACAAATTTGCAGCCACTACAACAGTGCACAGGGTTTCCCTTTTCTTCATATCTTTGCCAAAACATGTTCACTGACTGATTGATGATGGCCATTCTGTCAGGATTGAAGTGGTATCTGATTGTGGTTTTAATATGCATTTCTTTGAGCATTTCTCACATATCTATTGGTTATCTGTATATGCTCTTTGGAGAAATGTCTGTTCAGGTTTTCTGCCCATTTTTTAAAATGGTGCTGTTTGGTTTTTTTCACATTGAGTTGTAATAGATTTTTATAATTTTAAACATTAACCATTTATCAGATGTATCACTGGCAAATATCTTCTGCCATTCAGTAGGCTGTCTTTTCATTTTGTTTATGCTTTCTTTTACTATATATAAACATCTTAGTTTGATGTAGTTTTATTTATTCATTTGTCCTTTTGTTTTCCTTGCCTTGCCTTCAGTATAAATATTACTAGATGTAATATCTGGGAGTTTACTTTCTATATTTTTCTAGAATGTTTATGATTTAGGGTCTAATACTTAAGTCTTTAATCTATTTTGAGATTATTTTTGGTATATGGAATAAGGTGGTTCAGTTTTATTTATTTATTTTTTTGCATGTATTGTATCTGTCCAGTTTCCCCAGCACCATTTATGAAATAGACCATCTTTACCCCAATATAGATTTCTTGTTCTTCATCATAGAATGAGTTATCATAAGGGCATGAATTCATTTTAGGGTCTCCATTTTGTTCCATCGATTTATGTGTCTCTTTTTTTATGCCAATACCATGCTGTTTTAATTTCTATGCCCTTGTTAGTCTTTCCCAGGATTGCTATGGCGATTCAGAGTATTTTATTGTTCCATATACATTTTAGGACTATTTGTTTAGTTCAGTGAAAAATGCCATTGTCATTTTAATAGGGACTGCATTGAATCTACAGATTGTTCTGGTTAATATGGATATTTTAACTATTTTAATTTTTTCTATCCATGGTATATATTTCTATTTATTTGTCTGTTCATTAATTTCTCTCTTCAATGCCTTATAATTTTCTGAGTACTGACCATTTACTTCCTTGGCTAAATTTATTCCTAAGTGTTTTATTGTTTGTGTGTGTGTGTAATTGTAAATGTGATTATTATCTTAATTTCTCTAATAATTTTTACTGGTGTATAAAACTGCAATTGTTTCTGAATACTATTTTTATATACTGCTGCTTCGTTGAATTCATTTATTAGCTCTGATAGATTTAATTGGAAACTTTGGCATTCTATATATAATATTATGTTATCTGAAAATAATGACAGTTTTAGTTCTTTTTTTCTCCCATTTGGATGACTTTTTTGTTTGTTTGTTCATTTGTTTTGTCTGATTGCTATGGTTAGGACTTACAGTACTATGTTGTATAGAAATGGTAAAATTGTGCATCTTTATGTTACTTCTGATCTTAAGAAAAAGGCTTTTAGTTTTTCCTCATTGAGTATAGTATTGATTAGTTGTCAGTTTTTAATATATGGCCTTTATTATGTTGAAATATGTTCTCTCTATGTTCACTGTGCTAAGTTTTTATAAGAAATGGATGCTGGCTTTTGTCAAATAATCTCTTCTGCAACCATTGATTAAGTCATATAATTTTTTAAATTTAGTTTTGTTTATGGGGTATATAATTTTAATTGATTCACGGATACTAAACCAACATTACGTACCAAGAATGAATTCCACTTGATTGTGGTATATAATCTTTTTAATTTATTGCTGAATTTGATTTGCTAATATTTTGCTGAGAATTTTTGCATCTATGTTTATTAGGGATATCAGCCTATAGTTTTCATGTTTTTGTAATGTCTATGTCTGCGTTTAGAATCAGGCTAGCCTATTACAATGACTTTGCGAGCCTTCCATATTCTTGTATATTTTAGAGTAGTTTAAGAAAATTAGGTGTTAATTCTTATTTGAAAGTTCAGTAAAATTCACCTGCGAAGCCATCTGATCTAGACTTTTGTTTATTGGAAGCTTGTTGATTAATTATTCAATTTTGTTAGTAGTAATCTCTGTTTAGATTTTTTATTTCTTCTTGATTTAGCCTTGCAAAGATTGTATGAATCTAGAAATTAATACATTTCATCCAATTTGTTGGTATGTAGTTGCTCAATGTATTTTATATATTTTTGTATTTTTATAGTATCTCTTGTTAATTCTTCTCTTTTATTTCTGATTTTTCTTTTTTTTTTACTTAGGTGGTTCTTTTTTCTTAAGATTTTTTTTTTTTTTAATATATATTTTATTTATTTTGACAGAGGAGAGAGAGAGAGAGAGAGATACAGAGACAGAGAGAGAACTGAACTAGGGGAGCTCCCAGTTCAGCATATGGTTCCGCACGGGCCGGGGCTGGGATTCGATCCTCAGTCCCCGGCGCTGAACAGTGAGCGCCCAACCCACTGAGCCATCCCGGCTTCCCCTCTCTTTTTTCTTGATGACTCTGGTTAAAGGTTTGTCTGTTCTGTATTTTTTTTTTTAAGGTTTCTTTATTGTTTTTGACACAGAGAGAGAGATATACAGTCAGAGACAGAGAGAAAGGGTGGGCCCAGAACAGTCTCCATAGTTGCACATCATTGGTTTTTCCACATAGTTTCATTCCACAGGTGGGAGGGGCTGCACAGGCAGGAACTGGGCCGGGGTCTCACCCTGGTGAGAACTGAACTGGGGGCACTCCCCAGTTCAGCATATGGGTTCACATGGGCCGGGGCTGGGATTCAATTCTCGGTCCCCGGGGCTGCAAAGTGAGTGCCTAACCCACTGAGCCATCCCGGCTTCCCTCCTTTTTTTTTTTTTCAAGTCTTAATTTTATTGAGTTTTTGTTATACTCTGTCAGGCTCTAGTTCTTTGATTTCTTCTCTGATCTTTATTAACTTATTTTCTTCTTTTTACTCACTTCAGGCTTTTTTGTTTTGTTTTATTTTTGTTTTTTGCTGTTGTTGTTGTTTTCTGAGGTAAAAATTTAGACATTAAAAAAATATATATATTTATTTAAAGATTTATTTTTTTGTTTTGATAGAGACAGAGAGAGACAGGAAGAGACAAAGAGAAGGGGGAAGGCCCAGAGCTGTCTCCATAGTTCTATGCCATCAGTTTTTGACATGGCTTCATTCCATACAGGTGGATGGGGGGGGGCACTCTGGGCAGAAACTGGGCTGGGGGCCTCCCACATGGGAAGCACAACCCAGTTCAGCATCTGGGTCCACATGGGCTGTGGCTGGGATTCAATCCTCAGTCTCCAGGGCTGCAAAGTGAGAGCTTAACCTGCTGAGTCATCCTAGCTTTCCCTAGAGTCACCCAGGGGTGGTGAACCTTTTGGCGATTGCCAAAGTGTATGAAATAAGAGTATACTTGCTCAACCCACGTGCCAACCCATCGAATGAGATAGAGGTATCAATTATATTTATGTCTATAAGAGCATAAACAATGTTTTAAATGGTATTCACAGCTCCGAGTGCCAAAATAATTGCTCTGCGTGCCACTTTGGGCACACGTGCCATAAGTTTGCCTACCCCGATTTAGACTGTTTATCTGTTTATATGAGATAAGCGTTTTTGTTTCTTGGTTATCTTTTTATTTCTTTCTTGATCTCATGGTTGACTCATTCATTATTTAGTAGCACGTTATATACCCTTTATGTGTTTGTGTGTTTTTCAGTTATTTTCTTGTAATTGCATTCTTGTGTTATACCACTGTGATCAGAGATGTTTGATATGATTTCAGTCTTTTTTATTGAGTTATTTTGTGAGCTGACATGCTCTGTCTTGGAAAATATTCCATGTGCACTTAAAATAAATGTGTATTCTGCTTTGTGGTGAAATACTTCTAAAATATCATTTAAAGTTATCTGGTCTATGGTATCATTTAAGGCCACTGTTTCTGTGTTGATTTTTCTGTCTGCAGGATCTGTTCAATGTTGTCAGTGGGGTATTGAAATATCCTACTGTGATTGTATTACTGTTGATTTCTGCCTTCGTGTCAGTCAATATTTGTTTTACATATTTAGGTGCTCCTATGTTGGGTACATAAATGTTTATTAGGTTTATGTCCTCTTGTTGAAACAATTTCTTTATTGTTACAAAATAGCCTTCTTTGTCTCTTGTTATAGTCTTCATTTTAAGTCTGTTTTGTCCAATAAAGTTATTGCTACCCCAGCTTTTTTCTCATTTCCATTTGCATGAATTATTCTTTTCTATACCTTTACCTTCAGCCTGTGTGTGTCTTTGCATTTCAGATGGGTATCTAGTAAATGGTATATGCTTGAATCTTTTTCTTATTCTTTTCTATTTAGCAACCCTTTGTCTTTTTTCTTTTAATATTTATTATTTTTATTGTTTTTGACAGAGAGAGTGAGATACAGAGACAGAGAGAAAGGGAGGGCCCAGAACAGTCTCCATAGTTGCCCATCATCAGTTTTTCCTTATAGTTTCATTCCACAGGTGGGTGCAGGGCTGCACAGGGCAGGAACTGGACTGGGGTCTCGCCCCAGTGAGAACTGAACTGGGGCATGCCCAGTTCAGTGCCCAGTGGGGGCACTCCCCAGTTCAGCATATGGGTCCGCACAGGCCGGGGCTGGGATTCGATCCTTGGTCCCCGGGGGTGCAAAGTGAGCACTTAACCCACTGAGCCATCCCAGCTTCCCCCTACCCTTTGTCTTTTGATTGGCACCTTTAGTCTATTTACATTTAAAGTGATTGTTGATAGGTACTAATCATCTGCATGTTATTACTGATGTTTTTTTTAGCATCTTTTGTTTGCTTCTTTTCTCCTTTCTTCTGTTTAAAGAAGTCCTTTTTAACATTTCTGTAAAATACAACAAATCTTAAAAAAAGAGCAAACAAATAAACAAACAAAACTATTTCTTGTAATACTGGCCTGGTGGTAGCAAATTCCTTTTTATTGTTGTTGTTGTTTGTTTTGTTTTGTTTTGTTTTGTTTCATCTGGGAAGCTCTTCATTTCTCCTTCAATTTTAAATAACTGCTAGGCTTAGGGGAACTCCCTTGTAAGTAACTCATTTTATTTTTCTTGCTTCTTTTAGGATTCTCTGTTTGCCTAAGCTTTCCCATTTTATGTATAATATTTTCTGACTTGGGCTACTTCAGGTTTATCTTGTGTGAGATTCTCTTCTTAGACTTTTATGTCCATTTTTGTCACCAAATTGGGAAAGTTTCAGTGATTATTTTCTTTCAAATTGGTTCTTGATCTCTTGATCTATTTTCTTTCTGGTACTCCTATAATGTGAATGATGTTACTCTTGACGTTGTCCCAAAAGGTCCTAAAACTATCTTTTTAATTATTTCTTTTTTTTCTTTTTGTTGTTCCAATTGGTTATTCTGCTACCTTGTCTTCTAAATTTTTTATTTGATTTTCTACTTCATCTAGTCTGCTATTGACTTATTCTAATGTATTCTTTATTTTAGTTATTGTGCTTTTTCTTTCTAACTGATTATTTTTTCCTGGTCTCTATGTCCTTCTTTGTGCTTACTCTTTGTTGAAGCTCTGAAAGCATTCTTATACAAGTGTTTTAAGGTCTCTTTCTGGGAGGTAGCTTCTTTCATTTTATTTAGTTCTATTTCTAGAGCTTACTCCTGCCCTTTAATTTGGGAACTTGTTTTTTATTCTAGCTACCCCTCTGTGTTTGCTTCTATGTATTAGTAGATCTCCTATGCCCCTTAGCCTCTTTTGGTTAGCTTTATGTGGTATATGTTATTAGCGATCCAGTGACGCAGTCTCCCTGTATCCTGTGTTTGTATTGAACATTTATCTGTTGATTTGTGGTCCCTGTGTGTATTGTGTGTAGTTGTAGTTGAGTCTTCATTGTTTTTGCCACATCAGCAGGTGGGATTGACTCCCAGGCTGATGCGCTGTGAAGATTGACCTCACCCATAGTTTATGAGCTGAGGGCTGACCCTCTCAGATGCGGATTTGCTCCAGTAGGCTCTGTTGGGACTACTCTCTGGGTATGCTGCTCATAGCTTTAACCAGGAAATGCTCTGGTGTGGTCTGAGGCCAGTCTCTGGGTGCATTTTTTTCTGATGTCCCTTAGGAGCATCTCCCATGCTCACCTATTGGTGACCAATTGGCTCCTAAGGCCAATTTCAGTCTTGCCTGTGACTGGCCCAAGGTTACCCAGTAGGAACCACAAAGCTATATGTGGTTGCTTTCTGCCTATGCTGGACTTGAAGGTGTGTGGGGGTGGCCTTGCTGAGCACTGAAGCTGGCTGTCACTAGTATTGGGCTGGAGGCAATTAGCAAAAGGCCTAGAGCCTCCTAAGCCTATTACTACCTGCCAGTGGCCAGAAAGTCTCAACCATTGAAAGAGACTCTTTAGATGCATGAGCCAGACTGGTTGACTGACCTGGCATCATGAGTTCCTCTGGTAATGCAGCAATAGCTTAGCAGTGTGAGGTACCTACCTACTCATGAGGCATGGTAGGTGTTTACAAGGTGAACGCAGATTCAGTTCTTTCTCCAGTGCATGGCCTGTGACCACTTTGCGAAGCTGCTTGAGAACAATGAAGCCAGCCACCACTCACCTCACGCTCACAGATCACAGAGAGCCAACCAAGAGAGGCCGCAGTGCAAGTTGTGGCTCATTGCTCACCACCAAATTTTCCTGGGATGCCGTGTGCCCTTCACTGCTGTAAAAGGCATCCACACTTTGTGAGGCAAGGAGCCGAGATTGCCCTAAGCTGTGCAGTTCCAGCTGTGCTTGGACCCACAGCCTCAGCAAGATAGTGCACATGTGCTGATTTTGCCAGACCTTATGATCTTAGGTATGGCATTTAGGAAGAGAGTTCAACATAGAAAGATGGCACCCTCCTGTAGGTTACATGTGAGGCCAGCTTCACATAGGAACAATGGCCTCTCCAGCCTTTATCCCAAAGCCACACAATTCAGTATCTCCCTGTATGTCTCTTGCAACTCTAGAGTTGCCATCCACCCCTCTACAGGAGACCAGGTGAATGTTTGCAAGTTAGCAAGTCTGTGTGCAAGCCCTTAAAAAGGGATTTGGGTTTTCAGCCACTTTCCATCTCACTGGGAGAAGCAGACAAAATCCTCACTGCCAGATGTTTTGGGAACTCTTCTTCCAAACCAAGACCCTTGGACAGGACCCCTCCATTTTCGCAGAAGAACCTGCACCACTGAGTTGTCCCTTCCAGGATTCAACCATTCTCTGTTGGTTTGGGGTCAGCCTGTTTCACGTTTCTGCCTCTTCTACCAGTCTTGATGTGGCCTCTTTGTTAGAGCCTTAGTTAAAGAAGTTTTGTCCATTTAGTCTTCAGATGACTCTTGAGGTTATTAGTTTGATAATTTATTTGTAATTTTGGTGTGATCCTGGGTGGCAGTAGGTGTAGCATTTACTTAATTGCTATCTTGGAGCTTCCAGACACTTTTTTATTTGGCATATTATACCTAGAAAATTGTATGTTAGTAGGAACAAATTTAAGTTTAACATTTTCAAAAATTCAGTTGTTATAAATGTTATTTTTGTTTGCAATTTATTATGATACATTTTAAATTTATACAAAATTATAGAATAATAGATGAGACGACTTCATGTAACTAAAAGACAAGTTTTATCAGTTACTAACTTTTTTTTAAATATTTATTTATTTATTTATTTTTGAGAGAGAGAATGAGAGAGAGAGAGAACTGAACTGGGGGAGCTCCCAGTTCAGCATATGGTTCCGCACGGGCTGGGGCCGGGATTCGATCCCTGCTCCCCGGCGCTGCAAAGTGAGCGCTTAACCCACTGAGCCACCCTGGCTTCCCCTAACTTTTTTTTTAATTGTTAAATTTATTAGGGGAGATTCTGGGATGACTCAGCAGGTTAAGCACTTGCCTTGAAGCCCTGGGGTCCAAAGATCTTATCCCAATCCCATCCTGTGTGAACCCATATGCTGAACTAGGGTCTGGCCCCCAGTTCAGTTCTCAATGGGGTAAGCTTCCTATGTTTGAGGCCCCCAGTATGGCCCCAGTGTTGGAGGCATGCCTCCCATGTGGGAGGCCCCTGCCTGTTTCCTGCCCTGTGTGGCTTCCCTGCCCACCTGTATGGAATGAAACTATGTCAAAAACTGATGACTTACAACTATGGAGACTCCTCTAGGTCCTCCCCCTTCTCTCTGTCTCTCTCTGTCAAAAACAATAAAATAATTATTTAAAAAATTGTATTGGACTGACATTGGTTGATAACAATTACATAGTTTACAGGTGTACAATTCTACATTACATTGTCCATGCATTGCATTATGTGCTCACCACACAGAATCAGCTCTCTTTTCATAACTACATACTTGATTTTCACTCCCCAGTTGCTAACTCTTGAACAATCTTTCTTTCCTTTCTGTACTCCTCCCACTATATTGCCTCAACTGAATTTCTTCAGAAAATCAAAGCATTATATGTTTTCAACTTAAAATATTTGTGTTCTTCAAATATGAATACATGTATGTGTGTGTATGTATATATATATATATATGTATATATATATATATATATATTACCCTTTTCATTTTTTAAAAGTGAACAATATTTTTTAGTATCTTCAAAGTTAATTATTGTTCTAATTACACTGATTATCTATTAAAGGCTTAATATCTGATTTGTGCAAATTATGACCCAAATTTTACATACTGCATTTATTTAAATAGCACTTGTTTTCTTCTTTTATTTTCTTAACAAATATAATTTTGAAACATATATAAATTAGAAGTATACAACTTAGTAAATTATTACAGAGTAAATATCTCTCAACCGCCAAAAACAGAGCAGCAACTGTATACCAGAATTATTTTTAAACCCTTTTTCTAGAAGGGTTTGACTTCTACCAACCATGATAAATATGTTTTGCATAGCTATAATAATTTCTGCTATACTTCAAAAAAAGTATTACTGGGTAATAGCATATGTATATATTAAACTTTAATGTTTATTGCCAAGCAATTTTTCCAAAGTGGTTTTAACAAATTGTGTTTCCAGCAGCAGTATATGAAAAATTTAGTTTCTTTATACCCTTAACCAACACTTGTAGTTTTATAATTCTTTAAAATTTTGTGTCATTCTAGTGGGTTGTAAGAATATTTCATTGTGGTTTAAGAAAACGCCCTGCATGTGTAGCTTCACCTATTCATACATTTCATGTTTTGAAGCATTATAGTTGATATGTCATTTATTTTATAAACCATTTTTTAATTTCCAGTGTTGTCATTTAATATCTGGGTGTTATCAGTATGTTTATTACTAAGTCAATTCCACATTATCTCTTTTAATTAAAGCCTCTGCCCTGTTTTTTCTTCCTGTGATTTCGATGTGAAAGAAATTAAATAATTTATCCTGTAGAGTATATCATATTTTCATTTATACTTATTATATCCCTATAATGTTAATTAATATTTTTCTCTGCCACAAGTATTACCTATAAACTATTGGATCCAAAGGCTTATTTAGATTCAGGTTGCTATTGTTGCTATTGGCAAGAACACTATTTTGGTGATGCTGAGTGATTCCACTAGAACTCACACAATATCTGATCGTCTCTCTTCTTTGTGTGAGATGATTAAGACTGATTAGCACTCTTAATTACTTTTATGAAATTTTCCATTTGCATTTTATTTAAGTGTTTTGCATCCTTTCAGAATTACTTCTTAGATAATGTATTTCTAGAATAATTTTAAACCGAATTTATTCTAGTTGAGCTTTCAATCTTCATTTATTAACTGAAATGTCTATAATGCAAATCTAGGCCTCATGTATTGTTCATTTACAAGATGAATGAATAATGCAAGAAAGGCAGAATAAGCACTTTATCATTATTATTATTTTATTTAATAGTTACTTTGAAATAAAAATTCCAACAAACTTCCAAGAATCTGATGATAAGGTGTCTTTGTATGTATGTATATGTATGTGTTTCATTTTAAAATTAAAAATTTAACCCCTTGACATACAAAGTATATGTCATGTGTTTCTTGAGCCATCGTAAACATTGATGTCTCTGAGATGTGCACAGATTTAATTTTCTTTGAGTGCAGTTATAGTGCAAATATTATCAAGAAATAATTATATATGCTCAGTGTTAAATTGTGAACTGTAGAAATAATCCCATTAAGATGTCTGTTTTTTATTTGTACAAAAGTGACACTGAAAGTCAAATGAGGTATTCTAATGAAAAACAGTGAAACTGATATTCAACAAATTCACACAACTGACTATTCAACAGAAGATTCAAATTTAAGTGAAATTAACCCTAACTAACATAAAATCTGTAAATGTGTAAGACCTATATGAATATCAAGCAGTGATGATGGTGATTTAGGAGATGAAAAATGGAATTGGGAAGAAAAAGAAAATATCGCAAATATAAAAAATATTTACCCAAACTTCTGGTATAAATGCTTTAGTTCTGTGAAAACTAGGAGCAAATCCCACATCTCTTTGGAAACAATTTATAAGTGATTATTTTGGAAATAATAACCATAGATACAAACAGATAAGCAAGACAAAAGATAAAGGACCAGAACTTGAAAAAGGACGAGGAGTGGTTTTCAGTAAAAAGTCATGAATGAAAGCACACATTTCATTGTGCATCATAATGTTGCAAGTAGGAAAATCTAAAATAGGTATGCACTGGTCAAAAAGCGCTATATTAGAGACACTAATATTTTATAAAACTGTGCCTTGTAAATGTTTCTTGACTATATCAAGTTTTCTTCACTTGTGGATGATGAAACTATGTAAAAAAGACAGAATATGAAAAGAGTGAAGTACAGCAGAATATGTGAAAAACAAATTTGAACAACTATATGCTCTAGATGGAGATGCCTTTCTGGAGGAGTCACTGATAAAATTCGAAGGACAGCTGGGGCATGTGCAATTTATAGCTACTAAGTATGCCAGATTTGAATTCAAAGTTTACAAATTCTGTGAATCCAACACTGGATATTATACCCACAAATGTTAAGTTGAAAAATAAATAGTATATTTTGCTCACATAGAATTTTATTTAATTCATATTTGAAAGGGTTAAGATATTTTATATATTAAACCCATTTTCATTAATATTGTTTCTGAGCCCTAAATGTTCATATATTTTTAATAGTATATTCTAAGAGGTCTTATGCCACAACCTTAGTAATCTTTAATAACATCTTTAATCCATAATAATAAAGGTATGTCAGATTCCCCTTTACATTTTATTCTCTAGATTTAGTCATCACTCTAAACTGCTTGGTTAATTTCTGTGTTGTTGTTTTTTTAATTTATAAATATATTTACTGTTTTTTAAGTAAAATGCTTAAATTATATGACTGTTTTTCTTTTGGTAACTCTAATTTTAAGTCTCTTTTTACGAAGTGACATTTGCATATTTTTTTCTTCAAAAACCATTAAATTTTTAAAAATTTGTTATGAAGTTCAAAAATCATATTCTAATCAAATACTATGCATGGTCCTATAAACCTGAGTATGTAGTTCTTTCTGAAAATACGTTTTTAGGTAATGTCAGTGATTAAGGATCTTCATTGAGTTGAGTATTCTTAGCTGTGCCATATTATGTACAAAATAGGGTAGCAGTGTGCATCAAATTTACTAAGTGAGTATACAGTCTATCAGGAGGGTAATAGAAACATGAATGATAGTCCAGTTAATTTAACATTTTTTGAATAACTTCTTAGTATCCATTTCTCTGTTGGACAATAATAGCTAAAAAATGAGAAAGGCAATCTTTTCTAAAGCAGATTTTATTATGATGAAGAAAGCAAACATGTAAATAAATGTCAGTGTGCACAAAATATATTACCAGGATACAAACATAGCAAACTTCAGGTATGACATAGCCTATACAAATAACCAATATGAAATAGACTTTAATAAGATATTGAAGAGAAATTCAAATAGAATATGTTAATTTAAATTGTTTATAAATTTAAAAAACTTTTTATTAAGAAAATAACATGGAAATTGGTTTAATATATTAAATTAAATGCTTTAAAATATTCTTTCTTTAACATTGAATTGTCTGTATATTTTTTTAAACTCTGTTTTTCATACTTCATGAACGTTATTTCTCTGGCACATGCTTCAATTAACATCTCTTAGTTCTACATTTTACAAGTTGCTATATTATTAATTGCTTTCCCTTTGGCTAATAACATCTGTGGTTTTATTTGTTCTGATTTATTCACTTCAGTCAACTTATTCTTATCTATACTCCAATACTGTTAAAATAAATATAGCTTTCTCTTTTATTTTTTTCGGTCTCTCTTCTCTCTCTCTCTGCCTCTCTTTCTCTTTTAAAAGAATACTTCATACTTCTATTTTATCACTATCAATGGTTACAGCTTTAAAACTAACCCAGGCTCTATAAGATCCATTATTTATTGGTTTATACTCTTCTTACATAATATTTTTTCACCATTGTATTCATATTGTAATATTTGTTTCATTTTTCATCCCCTACTGCTCCATATTTAAATTAAATTAAATATATAATCATTGTGTACCCAAGTTTATTTCTCTGTTCAAATTAAAAAAAAAAAAAAGGAAATGCAAAAAAATTGGACACAATTCTCTAAATTAAAAACAATCACATTTAAGGGAATAATCCAAGTGCATAAATAGTTACAATTACAATTCAAAGTAAAATGTATACTCAAGAAGTCATGAAGGGGAAGCCAGGATTGCTCACAGGGTTAAGCGCTCACTTTGTAGCCTCGGGGTCCAAGGATTGAGTCCTGGCTCTGACTAGTGCATATCTATATGCTGAACTGAGCTATGCCCCCAGTTTGGTTCTTGCTGGGTGAGCTCACCATGTGTGGGCGGCCCCTGGTTTGGCCCCAGCTTGTGGGAATGTGCCTCCCATGTGGGAAACACCTGGCCTGGTTTCTGCCCTGTGCAGCCCCTGTCCACCTGTGTGGAACAAAACCATGTTGAAAACTGATGATGTACAACTATGAAACCTACTCTGGACCCTTCCCCTTCTCTCTTTCGCTGTTTCTGTCTCTGCCTCTATCAAAAAACAATAAAATAAATCTGTAAAAAAACTTATGATGTACAATTATGGTGACTGCTCTGGGCTCTTCCCTTTCTCTCTGTCTCTGTCTCTCTGTCAAAAGCTTTAAAATTAATCTTAAAAATAAAAAAGCCTTAAAAATATGGATAACATATGCATGGTCCCTAATAATCTTCCAACCTTTAAGCCCAAAAGCTGGTTATGCTTTCAATTATTGGCTTTAAAATATAACCAACAGATATTAAAATATCTAATTTTGACATTCCTTTGAAGTGTCAACCTCACACTTACACTAATCTTTAGACATTTTCATTAAGATTTCTAACATATGTCTGAAATCAATGTAGCAAGGACTAAACCCACAATTTTTCTCCTTCAATATAATCTTTCAAAAGACATTTTAATGATAACATTTCCACCCCATAACACCAGTACAAAATGCTATTTTACTCTTCTACAATTTCTTATCTATTTTTCCCAATAGGTCATACATTATCGATTATATTTGATCATAGTGACAATTTCTTTCACTTTTGCTTCCTTTTTAGTTTTCCCAATGACAGGTACTGAGGTCATTTACCTATTATAAAACTAAGTAAATTCAGCAA